>LGRX02003497.1:0-25368 GCA_001247695.2 Cymbomonas tetramitiformis
CCCACATGGCCCACGATCACTAGTCGTGACGGCTTTGTCATGGGCAGTGATCTGAGGGGTGCTTGGGGGTCACATGCCTCACCTTATGCCCCCCCCACATGGCCCACAATCACTGCCCGTGACACCTGTGTCGTGGGCAGTGATTTGAAGGGTGCTTGGAGGCCACACGTCTCACCTTATGCCCCCCGACACGGCCCACAATCACTGACCGTGACGGCCGTGCCGTGGGCAGTGATGTGAGGGGTGTTTGGGGGTCACACGCCTCACCTTATGCCCCCTGACACGGCCCACAGTCGCTGCCCGTGACAGCTTTGTCGTGGGCAGTGATTTGAGGGGTGCTTGAGGGTCACATGATTGCGCGCTTACTAATTGTTTGCTTGACTTGTTTGCAGGAGATGGATGCAGGACATGGAGCAGCTTTCGAAGACTGTATGGTTGCTTAGCTTGCTAACCTTATCCGTTGCTTGTTAGGTGATCGTGCGTGTGGCAGGCTGCATGCACATTAGTTTGGATATGTTGTTCATTGTTAGTTTGAGCCAATCGCATTACGACGTATGTATGTATGTATGTTTACACTTGGTCATAGGGTAGGGGATGTGACATCTGTCATTTGTCTTAAGTGCCATAGGGTGGGGTGTGTGTCATCGGTCATTTGTCTTAAGTGTCATAGGGTGGGGTGTGTGTCTTCAGATCATTCTTAAAGTGTGATGGGTGAGATTGGTGTCATCGGTCATTTGTCTTAAGTGTCATAGGGTAGGGGTGTGTGTGTATTGGTCATTTTGTCTTAAAGTGCTGATAAGGTGGGGTGGGTGTATCGGTCATTTGTCTTTCAGTGTCATAGGGTGGGGTGTGTGTCATCGGTCATTTAATGCTTAAGTGTCATAGGGTGGGGTGGGTGTCATCGGTCATTTGTCTTAAGTGTCATGGGTGGGGTGTGTGTAATAGGGTCATTTGCTTAAGTGTCATAGGGTGGGGTGGGTGTCATCGGTCATTTTGCTTAAGTGTCATAGGGTGGGGTGTGTGCCGGTCATTTTGCTTAAGTATAGGGTGGTGGGTGTCATCGGTCATTTTGTCTCTCAAGTGTGATAGAATTGGGGGGTGTGTCATCGGTCATTTTGCTTAAGTGTCATAGGGACAGGTGGGTGTCATCGGTCATTTTGTAAGTGTCATAGGGTGGGGTGTGTGTCATCGGTCATTTTGCTTAAGTGTCATAGGGTGGGGTGGGTGTCATCGGTCATTTTTCTTAAGTGTCATTGGGTGTCATTTTTCTTAAGTTTTCTTAAGTTTTCTTAAGTTTTACTTATATCACCGACGTATAACTCCATCGGCCAATAGCTAACTGCAACGCTACAATTTATACGTATGGAGGCTTGTGGGGGTTTATACGCAAAAAGTTAAGAAAAGATAAGAAAACTTAAGAAAAGTTAAGCAAACTTAAGAAAACTTAAGAGAATACTTGTAGGAGTGCTACTTATGGTGTCACATCACCCACACGCAGCGCCTGGGGTTCGTCCCCCTGCACTTCCTGGGAGGCTCAGCAATCCTCAAGGCAATGGGAGCCTGGCTGGGTGGCTAATGTCGTGGAGCAGGATGAGGTCTTGCCGTACACCGTGCTGGACGAGCTTCAACCTTTGGGCGACACGACAGTGACCAAGGACGAGGCAGCGTGGCTCGACACTGAGCTCAATGCCACGTTTGGAGGACATCCTGACTTCAAGGAGGAACACTGGGAGGAAATGCGGAATGTTCTTCGCAGGTGCAAGACCACCTTTGCCAACAGTCCTCACGATCGGAAAGGCTACAAGGGTA
The DNA here is from genome assembly GCA_001247695.2 of Cymbomonas tetramitiformis. Lineage (NCBI taxonomy): Eukaryota > Viridiplantae > Chlorophyta > Pyramimonadophyceae > Pyramimonadales > Pyramimonadaceae > Cymbomonas > Cymbomonas tetramitiformis. The sequence goes on from LGRX02003497.1 coordinate 1,810, forward strand.
AAGCGGAGCACAACACGTTCTCCATCCCTTTCGTAGACGAATCCAAGGCTGCCTACCAGAGACCTAGGAAGTACAGTCCGGGCGAGCAGGAAATCATCGATATTCATTGCAAGGAACTTTTGGAGTATGGCTTCATAGAGCCAGCAGCCAAGCATTGCAGGCATGCGAGCAACGTGGTCGTAGCTGGCAAGAAGGATCACGAGACTGGCCTGTGGACACAGACGAGGTTCTGCGTGGACCTCAGGGGTGTCAATCGACACTCCCTCAAAGACAACACGCTGTCGCACCGACCAGAGGAGCTCTACCAGAAGGTGGCCAAGGCCAAGTTCAAGACCACTCTGGATGCCACCAAAGCTTTCCACCAGATTCCCATGGCTACGGAAGAGGACAGGAGCAAGACGGCGTTCTGGTGGAAGAATCAGTTGTACCAGTACACCTCGATGCCTTTTGGCGCAGCTGGAGCTACTTCGGCGTTCGTAAGAATCATGGACTACGAGTTACGGCACTTGCAGCATTGCACGGTGGCGTACGTCGATGACGTAGTGGTCTACACGGATTCCACGCCTGAGCAGCATTTGAAGGACGTTGAGGATGTACTTCGCACCTTGGGGGATGCTGGCATCCGTTTGCATGCAGGCAAGAGCACCTTTGGTGCAGCCACGGTGGACTTTCTGGGCTATCGCATTGGTCACAACTCCATTGGCGCGCAAGAAGCCAAATGCAAGGCCATACAAGAGCTTCCAAGCCCTCAGGACAAGACTGGGCTCCGCTCGATCTTGGGCATGATGAACTACTACAAGGGCCTGGTGGGTGAGCCAGGGGGGCCAAACTACTCTGAGATGGCCCGCCCTCTCAACGACTTGCTCAAGAAGGAGGTCACTGACATCAAGGCAGCCTGGGGGAAGGAGCAAGATCAAGCACTCCAAGAACTTAAGGATGCTCTCTGTTCTGGGAGGTGCCTGAGGCCCATCGATTACGACAGACCTCTCATATTGTACACTGACTGGAGCACCTATGGCATTGGCGCAGTGCTGGGCCAAAAGGACGATGACGGGAAGGAGTACATTTGTATGGCAATCAGCCGATCTCTGAGTAAAACGGAGAGACAGTACGCCAGCTTCAAAGGTGAGATGCTCGCAGTGGTATGGGCAGTGCGCACGTTGAGGCAGTACTTGCATGGAGTCCACTTCACCTTGGTGACCGCCCACTCACCGCTTACCACCCTGATGGAGAAGGCTGATCTCCAAGGGCAACACCTACGCTGGGCAATCAGTTTGCAGGAGTTCGACTTCACCGTGAAGTATCGGCCAGGCGCCAAGAACAGCAACGCTGACGTGCCATCTCGCTATCCACTGCCATCCACCACGGATGAGACTGGAGCGAGGCATGAAAGGGAGAAGGTGACTGCGTTACACGCAGGCGTGGGGGAAGTCCATGCGAAGGACTTCGGTGACCACTTGTGCTTTATGTTGGCTGGGGATACCTTCCCAGGGGAAGAGGCCACGCCAGAGGTGCAGGTTGCCAACTACTGCAGGATGGCTGCCATGGAGCAGCTGGGCACAGGACCAGTGCATCGTCTGTTCGATTTGCACTACCACGAGGAATTAGAATGCAATCATGGGGACATGTTCGACACACAACATTCCTATGATCGATTCTGCGGTTCGCGACTGCATCGTGACACATTCCGGTTCGCGACGCGGCTGGACTGGCATTCTGTCAGGACTGTAAAGGGACAATATCGCGATACCTTCGGGAAGCTGGTATTTGAACGGGTCGAGCCTCCAAAATCCAGCGTGGCTGCAAACGTGGCTTCAAAGGACCCTCCGATCGAACTGCATGCTACGGTCAATTTTACTTTTAAAAATATGATATGTTAAGGAATAGGTATTCCCGCTTACTTCTGGTTACCTTTGGTTATTAATGCGTACTTTTGGTTATGTTTCCTTACCTTCGCTTGATTTATATCCGACTGGCAGAAAATGACTGGCAGGGTCATCGAGCCGGCTTCAGAATGCCCCGGGGCTCATTCAAGAGGTCACGAGGACGACGCACGAGACCGAAACCGCAAGCAAGTCACTGGGATCAGTGATCAGGACGCTTGTGAGGGACTGAAGGGGAGTAAAATACTTATAAACCGACGAGTGTCGTGAAGTGAGGCAGCATTCAGTTTTATATACGTCGAAGCGACATGGCTCGCAAGGTCGCGTGAACGCGTAGGCCAATCGGAAAACACGAAGGGCTCGAGTTGTTTTTATAATCGGATTAATTACAGCGCGTATTTCGAATGCTGTCAGAGATACAGCGTGACCTGAATATTTATAGAAGCAGGCAGGTGGTAGGCGTGCACCGTACGTAGTAATAAGAATACTAGGAATACTAAATAGGTAGGAGGAGCTATTTCAAATAAAAAGTTGAAAAGTGGTTGAAGGCTTCTATCTTGAAGCCGCAACTAACTATTAGAATTATTATCCGTCCGTTAAAATTTTTACAATGTCTGCTCAGCCCCGTCGGCAACTCGCTCGTGGGGGGCAGTTAAGGCAGAGTGCCGTGCAGTACAAGGGTGTCCCGCCAGCGGTGCGGATTCTGTTCATCGGGAAACTGCGTATTTTTTGGAGCCTCGGCTGCATAGGTCTGGTAATGCTTATGGTTGGCGCAAGACTGTTCGGAAAGGAAGACTAATTTATTGGTGTGGTGTTTCAGGGTGCTGCTGAGCGGCTCGGAGGTCGCCCTGCGAAGCGACCGAGAGCGAGACCCCCAACTGGGGGTCATCAACAACAAGGTCAACCCGCCGCGGTTGACTTGAACAAGGAACCCGGCGCCGCAGAGGCAGCCGGAGCAGCAGACGAAGGCGGCGGAGAAGAGCCATCCGCCGCGGAGGCAGAGCAGCCTGAGGTGAGGGTCGTCCCCTGGGATTCACCATTTTGACCTAGTTCCAGTGAAGTGGAGTGTGCCCCCGCCCCAACAGAGTAAGTGTACCCGCCCTCGCAATTTTGGGGTGTTTTTTATTCAAGACGTCCCTTGTTTCCTTGCACTTGGGTCTGCGGAGGCAGTAGGCTGCGATGGGAGGATAGCTCCTCAACCACGCGCCGGTAGTAGGTTGCCTGGCTCTGTTTTTGTTGTTTATTCAAGACGTCCCTTGTTTCCTTGCACTTGGGTCTGCGGAGGCAGTAGGCTGCGATGGGAGGATAGCTCCTCAACCACGCGCCCTGTTCCCACAGGCAAGTCGCATCATAAGTTGTGGTGTGCGGCGCTTGCTTGCATGGGTGCGGTGGGAGGATAGCTCCTCAACCACGCGCCGGTAGCAGGTTGTCTGGCTCTGTTTTTGTTGTTTATTCAAGACGTCCCTTGTTTCCTTGCACCTGGGTCTGCGGAGGCAGTAGTAGGCTGCGATGGGAGGATAGCTCCTCAACCACGCGCCCTGTTCCCGCAGGCAAGTCGGATCTGTAGTTGTGGTGTGCGGCGCTTGCTTGCATGGGTGCGGTGGGAGGATAGCTCCTCAACCACGCGCCGGTAGCAGGTTGCCTGGCTCTGTTTTTGTTGTTTATTGAAGACGTCCCTTGTTTCCTTGCACTTGGGTCTGCGGAGGCAGCAGGCTGCGATGGGAGGATAGCTCCTCAACCACGCGCCCTGTTCCCGCAGGCAAGTCGGATCTGTAGTTGTGTTGTGCGGCGCTTGCTTGCAAGGGTGCGGTGGGAGGATAGCTCCTCAACCACGCGCCGGTAGCAGGTTGCCTGGCTCTGTTTTTGTTGTTTATTGAAGACGTTCCTTGTTTCTTTGCACTTGGGTCTGCGGAGGCAGCAGGCTGCGATGGGAGGATAGCTCCTCAACCACGCGCCCTGTTCCCGCAGGCAAGTCGGATCTGCCTTTGTGGTGTACGGCGCTTGCTTGCATGGGTGCGGTGGGAGGATAGCTCCTCAACCACGCGCCGGTAGCAGGTTGCCTGGCTCTGTTTTTGTTGGTTATTCAAGACGTCCCTTGTTTCCTTGCACCTGGGTCTGCGGAGGCAGCAGGCTGCGATGGGAGGATAGCTCCTCAACCACGCGCCCTGTTCCCGCAGGCAAGTCGGATCTGTAGTTGTGTTGTGCGGCGCTTGCTTGCATGGGTGCGGTGGGAGGATAGCTCCTCAACCACGCGCCGGTAGCAGGTTGCCTGGCTCTGTTTTTATTGTTTATCCAAGACGTCCCTTGTTTTCTTGCACCTGGGTCTGCGGAGGCAGCAGGCTGCGATGGGAGGATAGTTCCTCAACCACGCGCCCCGTTCCCGCAGGCAAGTCGGATCTGTAGTTGTGTTGTGCGGCGCTTGCTTGCATGGGTGCGGTGGGAGGATAGCTCCTCAACCACGCGCCCTGTTCCCGCAGGCAAGTCGGATCTGTAGTTGTGGTGTGCGGCGCTTGCTTGCATGGGTGCGGTGGGAGGATAGCTCCTCAACCACGCGCCGGTAGCAGGTTGCCTGGCTCTGTTTTTGTTGTTTATTCAAGACGTCCCTTGTTTCCTTGCACTTGGGTCTGCGGAGGCAGCAGGCTGCGTTGGGAGGATAGCTCCTCAACCACGCGCCCTGTTCCCGCAGGCAAGTTGGATCTGTAGTTGTGGTGTGCGGCGCTTGCTTGCATGGGTGCGGTGGGAGGATAGCTCCTCAACCACCCGCCGGTAGCAGGTTGTCTGGCTCTGTTTGTGTTGTTTATTCAAGTCGTCCCTTGTATGTTTGCACTTGGGTCTGCGGAGGCAGTAGGCTGCGGTGGGAGGATAGCTCCTCAACCACGCGCCCCGTTCTCGCAGGCAAGTCGGATCTGTCTTTGTGGTGTGCGGCGCTTGCTTGCAAGGGTGCGGTGGGAGGATATATAACTCCTCAATCAACCACGTGCCCTTCCCAAGTTGTAGTTTTAGTCTTCTTTGTTGTCATATTACATATGTTGTCGTATGTGGATGAGGGTTTGGAGGCCGGTGGCTCGGGAACGCGTGTTAAGACTTGTGCTCGACGCGCACCCAGAGCCGCGGCGAACCTTTATTCGTGGGAATGTCTGTTGGCCAGTGGATCGGGAACGCGTGTTAAGACCTTGTCTCGACGCGCCCCCAGAGCCGTGGTAGGACGCCCAAACCAGGTCATGTCGTTCCTTGGTTCTTCGCAACTGACGGTGTTGAGCAGTCAGTGCCCGCTGCAGCATCATATCTCCGGGCGCGTACGCCAGCTGAGTTTTCCCTGGCTCTGTTTTGTTGTTTACGCAAGACGTCCCTTGTATCTTTGCACCTGGGTCTGCGGGGGCAGTAGGCGGCGATGGGAGGATAGCTCCTCAACCACGCGCCCCGTTCTCGCAGGCAAGTCGGATCTGCCTTTGTGGTGTGCGGCGCTAGCTTGCAAGGGTGCGTTGGGAGGATATATTATAACTCCTCAACCACGCGCCCTTCCAAAGTTGTAGTTTTAGTCTTCTTTGTTGTCATATTACATATGTTGTCGTATGTGGATGAGGGTTTGGAGGCCGGTGGCTCGGGAACGCGTGTCAAGACTTGTGCTCGACGCGCACCCAGAGCCGCGGCGAACCTTTATTCGTGGGAATGTCTGTCGGCCAGTGGATCGGGAACGCGTGTTAAGACCTTGTCTCGACGCGCCCCCAGAGCCGTGGTAGGACGCCTAAACCAGGTCATGTCGTTCCTTCTTCGCAACTGTCGGTGTTCAGGAGTCAGTGCCCGCTGCAGCATCATATCTCCGGGCGGGTACGCCAGCTGAGGTTTCCCTGGCTCTGTTTTGCTGTTTACTCAAGACGTCCCTTGTATCTTTGCACCTGGGTCTGCGGAGGCAGTAGGCCGCGTTGGGAGGATAGCTCCTCAACCACGCGCCCTTCCCAAGTTGTAGTTTTAGTCTTCTTTGTTGTCATATTACATACGTTGTCGTATGTGGATGAGGGTTTGGAGGCCGGTGGCTCGGGAACGCGTGTTAAGACTTGTGCTCGACGCGCACCCAGAGCCGCAGCGAACCTTTATTCGTGGGAATGTCTGTCGGCCAGTGGATCGGGAACGCGTGTCAAGACCTTGTCTCGACGCGCCCCCAGGGCCGTGGTAGGACGCCCATACCAGGTCATGTCGTTCCTTGGTTCTTCGCAACTGTCGGTGTCGCAACTGTCGGTTTCTTCAACATGTGTTTGTACATGATGTAAACAGTACATTCTGTAAATAGTATTGAGTCTCCCCTTGCCTGGTTTGTATTCCTTACAGCATGTTATTTCTTCTTTGGAAATGCACACGTGGGTCTTTCCGGTGTCCTTCTTGAAAGTGTCTAACAAGCCTGAAGGGGGAGTATGTTATCTCCGGACAGAAGCCTGGACGGAGAGGATGTTACCTCATGTAAGGATCAGGAACGCGTGTTAACACCTTGTCTCGACGCACCCCCAGAGCCGTGGTTGGACGCCCCAACCAGGTCATGTCGCTCCTTGGTTCGGTCGGTCCTTCGCAACCGTCCCTGTTGACTAGTCAGTGCCGGCTGTGGCATTTCCTGCGGAAGCGCTGTCCATTGTTTTTGAAAATCCGGCGGAACCTACGGGTATTTTCCGGTTTCCGCCCTGGTCCTGGTGGTCCGTGCTGGAAATCACTGGAAAGGGGTGGGGATATGTCCTATTCCTAGTCCGCCGAGGGCGCAAAGAAAAAACCAAGGCGCTCCACCGCGAGTCGCCGGAGAATGAAAAAAATCAAGGGAGCTTCGGCGCGGAGCGCTGCCTTAAACGCCATTGCCTCGATGGCCGAAGCTCAGGGGAAAGTGGCGCCGCCGCGCACCCTGTTCGTCGGACCTTGTGTGGACCATTGGGCTGATCTCACGGCATCGGATAAGCGGCAGTCGTTATGCTCCCGGTTCGACGACCCAGCAGTCCTGCGCGCGCTGGCGATGGCATGCGGAATTGGGGAGGTTCGGCATGCAGCCATCCGATTCAAAACGGCTTTGGGGGAGGCAACCGATGCTCGAGGCGGGTACGGGAAGCTGAAGATCGTATGCTCCCTGAACCAGACTGTCCCCTTGACTTACAAGGAGTTCAGCCGGAGCAGTTTCACGCGAGGTCAGAGGTTCATGGAGTGTGCGCGGGAGTTGTACATGGCTACCCTCGCGTGGCGGGAGGCACCTGAGTTCGTGGCGCCTCCGCAGCACTTTGGGATTCGCCTGAAGCCAGGGTCGGAGTCTGCTCCCATCCCGTTCCTCATGTTTGGGGACCACGGGGTCTCCCTGGAGCGGTTCTTAGATTCTCCAACCTCCCCGCTATCCCTGGCCTTCAAGAAGCAGCTGTGCCACCGGCTGCTCGGCGGACTACGCGAGCTACACGGAGCAGGCATTGCGCATGGAGACCTGCGGGCAGGCAACGTCGTGCTCTGCCCTACCAGGCCAGATAGCATGGTGTTCATTGACTTCGGATTGGCGCGGCGAGAGCACCGAGCCGGCCTGCCGGTCGACGGCTTCCACAGGGAGCGCTGGGCCTCGGCGGCGCCCCTAAACCAAGCGCCAGGGTCTGTGTATGCCCCCGAGTATTCGCGAACTGGTCCCACTGCCGCGACGGATATGTGGGCGGTGGGAGCACTGCTTGTGCGGATCTTCATTCGTGATCCGCACGACGGGCTGCGAGGGGTTTCCGACGACGACAGCAAGCGAACCGTGCCAACTGTCATCACGGGCCGGGTGCAGACTGGATTCGTGGCCCAGAGCCTATGGTGGTTGATACTGGACTGCTGCCAGGAAGATCCTGGGAAACGGCCGTCAGCAGCCAAGCTTGCTGCGGCCTTGGAGGCCACGCGCATCGAGTCTGAAAGCAAACTGGTTCCTGCAGAGCTACCTCGATGTTGGTCGAAATGTCAGTTGTAGGAGTGCATGTTCCAAACCGCAACAGTTAGCCCGAGCTGCGAGGAAACCTGCAATGCGTTGCCGGGGTAGAGTAAGACGTAACACGTACTACTCTATTTTGTAATAAAAAGTGTATCTTCCTTGCTGGGCACTGTACAAATTGTGTACGCCAGCCACCGTGACTGCTGTACAACTCTGTTTTGTTTGTGCGTTGTGCCTAGGCTAGCTCTTTCGGCTTGCTCATCGCTGTGAATGATGGCGCTGTGAGATAGCTCCTCTTGTTACACGCACCGTTTGCTGTTTACAGAAGGGTGGTGTGCGGCGCTTGCTTGCATGGGTGCGGTGGGAGGATAGCTCCTCAACCACGCGCCGGTAGCAGGTTGCCTGGCTCTGTTTTTGTTGTTTCTTGAAGACGTCCCTTGTTTCCTTGCACTTGGGGCTGCGGAGGCAGTAGGCTGCGATGGGAGGATAGCTCCTCAACCACGCGCCCTGTTCCCGCAGGCAAATCGGATCTGTAGTTGTGTTGTGCGGCGCTTGATTGCATGGGTACGGTGGGAGGATAGCTCCTCAACCACGCGCCGGTAGCAGGTTGTCTGACTCTGTTTTGTTGTTTACTCAAGATGTCCCTTGTATCTTTGCACTTGGGTCTGCGGAGGCAGTAGGCTGCGATGGGAGGATAGCTCCTCAACCACGCGCCTTGTTCCCGCAGGCAAGTCGGATCTGTAGTTTTGGTGTCTTGCGCTTGCTTGCTTGCTTGCGGTGGGAGGATAGCTGCTTTAGAGAAGGGGTGCTGGGTGGAACACGCAGCGGGAGAGTGGTGTTCCAATATGGTGCACCACCTACCCTTCGGCGGATAAGGAGTCTTTGCACACGGAATCCTTTCAGGCTCGCCACGATGTGCTCCTGGGTCATCACATCTTCGTGGGCAGAGGAACTGCTGACACCATGGGTGCCCTTGACGTAGCCATCGCCGAGGTGAAGCAGGCAGTGAGCGCCGCCATCTGGAAGGCGCTGGATGGGGAGTATCGGGGGATTCTGGTTTGGATTGATACCTGCCATGATGCCATGAACTCCTATGCGAACGCGGTGGAATCGTTGCGCACGATGGAGCAGGCGATCCCCACAGAGTCAACCAGGGCGTGTGTACGTACCGGCCAGTTAAAGACGAAGAGGAAATTTACGAGTGTAGCTTGGGAGAAGCTGATTAAAACTGTCAGCAAGGGGTGGAAGCTGGCGCAGTTGGCTTTCGAGGACCCTGCAAAGCTTCCAGAGTTTGAGAACAAGGAGTTCGAAGACCTGCGGAGCTTCTTGGTGGTACGCCTAGGGCTCTGGCAGGAGATGGCGACCAGGGGCAGGCAGGAAGTATCTGCGGCATCCAATTTTCATATGCAGCAGTGGGGTGTGCAGGCGGCGACGCTTGAGGAGTACGAGCCCTACCTTACGGTGAAGGGGTTGTTCTCCGACAGTCTGGCTGTTGGGAAATCCCCGGTTATTGTTGCGCCGGATGCCCGTTACACGGTGGATGCGACCTGGCCAGGACCAGCGCAAAAGGATGAGGGGAGCGCCCCGGCTCGTCTACGGCTGGTACTGGAATATATGCATTCGTTGATGATGACAGGACTGGAGCGGATAGCAGAGAGGCATGGGCGGCGCGTATCTGAGGCGGTCACGCAGTTCTACTATTACCCGGCCTTCATTGGGCGCACCCTTAACAGTGGCACCCAGATACTGCACAGGGACATAGCACCCGATTCCATGGAGGCCAGGCTGGAGACGCAGCCGGTGCGAGGGGAGTCGGGCATCCATACCTTTTCGGCTCTGCTGTGCCTCGACGACCAGGCCTACACTGATGAGGTGATGCCCGAAACTGTTGCGCCGGAGTACGCCGATCGCCTGCCAGCGGCGTATCAAGGATATCCCACCAGTCACCCTTTCCAGCGTGCTCGCCTAGGTGGTGGTCCGGGGTGGTTGATGATGTGGCCGGCCACCCACGTTGCCCACCGGGGTGTGTGCCCGGGCAAGAATTTTCCTTCCGTGGGGGACCCTGTACACACGGGCCCCCCACCGCGCCTCCCTCATCAGCGGTCACTGTCCCTCTGCATCTTCGGTGCGGTGACGGTGCTCCCAGGGGGGGTGATTGACCTCATGAACACCGTGGACACGTTGCCTCACCAGGTAGAGGAGATGTATGGCCTACCGGTCCGCATGGTGTGCTTCGCGTGCGGGGAGGCTATCGAGTTCCAGGGGAGCTACTCAAAGCTTCCCCGGGTTTACGCCTGCAAGTATTGCATGCATGCCATCGAGCACACCGATCTCACGCAATTTTTTGGGCACGTCATGTGCGGCAGCTGCTACGACCACCGGCAGTCAGCGCAGCCTGCTTTGCTGCCGCCGCTTCGGACGCACGAGCTGCACCCTTACCAGCCTGCCGACCTCAGCAGCTTTGAGCCCATGTCCCCAGAGGAGGCCAGAGCGCGGGCAGTTCTGAACTTTGCGGATGTGGCCACGGCGTGCAAGATGTTCAAGACAGCCTTTGGACAAGCCGCCAACCTCAACGATAGCGAGCGCGCCGGGCTGGCAAATCTGCAGTTCGGCCTTGGAGCACCGCAGCCAGCAGAGAACCAAGCTGTCGACCTGTTGGATACGCTTGTTCAGGGTTCAACGGTCTCCGGCTTCCATGAGCATGATATCTTCCAACGGATGGGAGCAACTTGCCCGACGGCCCAGGCTGTTACGTTTGCGGTGTGGGTGGCCGCCCGAAGAACATCACCGGCTGACCAGCAGTCCCAACCAGAACAACCAGTGCTGCGGGCGGGTGAGGAGCCACATCCGGTCCTCCAGGTGCTTGACGACATAGCATGCGGTTCGAGTGAGGGTCAGGAATTGCAGCATCTGACCGCGGACACGCATCCGTCATCACCTAACGATGTTGGTCAACAGTTGGAATCCAGCATTCGCGCGGTGCCACCGGCGTTTTGCCTGAAGGACAGGCTCATCGAGTGCAAGAAGAGGTCTATCAACAAGAGCACGGCGGCGCGTGAGCGGTTTGAGCTTTTGGTGTCTCACGTCCAGAAGAAACACAACCTCACGTATGAAGAAAGTCAGGCGAAGGTGACGGACCGGCTCATGAATCGTCGCCGGACCGAGCTGAAGATGGCGGACAACAACATGGCAATCTTTCAAGCTCAGGACCTGCAGGCATGTAAAGAGTTCAACGCGACTGTCATATTAAGCAAGAAATGTCACCTCGTGATTCCACTGACCGCGGAAGACGCGGAACGTCAGAAGCAGACCAGGGTTCAACCCAACACTACGAGCGACAGGCCGCTTCCGGAACGTGAGCCGGCGTTGAACGTCACGAGCGCGCAGGGGCAGGCAGTGCAACCAACGCCTGTGGTGGCAACCGCCACGAGCGACCGTTCGCTTCCGGTATGGGAGCCGGCGGCCACCGATACGGGCGCGCAGGGGCAGGCAGACTTGCACCCAACGCCTGTGGTGGCATCCGCCACGAGCGACCGTTCGCTTCCGGTATGGGAGCCGGAAGCGACCGATACGGGCGCGCAGGGGCAGGCAGTACACCCAACGCCTGAGGCTGCAGCCGCAACGACTGACGTGCCAACAGCCGCTGTGGAAATGACGCCCCGCACCCGAGCTAGGCGGCACCGCATGTTGAAAATGAGGAAGCCTGGCACCGCCGGTGTGCAGCAGCCGGTTTGCGCCGTAGATGCATGTTGCACTCCAGTACGGCCAACCGCGCCGGCGGTGGCAGCGCGCAAAAGCCCGAGGCATCCTGTGCCTGCTGCAGGAAGCGAGCAAGGTACGGGCTATCCAAAACTCATTGCACGGTTTACGCGTAGCTGCTTGTAGTGCTTGTATGTCTGCGCGCACCCAGCTGGCAACCGATCTAGGGTTCGTTGTCTATACCTGTGCAACCCCTGTACCGATGGGAGGAGTGCTGGGACGGCGAGCAGCCGACAGGCTGAAGCAGGCGCACGCCCTCAGGCAGGAGTGGACCTTCTCGGCCCCGGTTCCAAGGGAGACCGTTGAGCTGGCCCACATTCCGGCGGCTGACTCGGCGGATGCAACTACTGGGACACCCACAGCAGCCGTGGCGGGAACAAAACCCCCCGTCACCAGCCCTACAACCAGAGCCCACGCAGCATACGCACGACGAAGGGATGCACTCTTGAAAGGTACGGTCACACCACAGATGGGCCCTCTGCCGGTCTGCAAGGATGCCTGATGATCCGGACTTTCCTTGTATGTGGTTCCCGGAAGTGCGCCACTGATATACAAAATGGGATTGGGCATTGGGCCGAGCAGCAAATAAGAGGAAATTGTGCGAACTGTTCGCCAAAGGCGAGCCTTGTTTCCTGGAGGACTTGGAACGCACCGTGCAACGCCTTCTTCCGCAAGTGCGGCAGTTGCCAGAGAATGTGCTCATCCAGCACATTACACGAGTACACAAGGAGACGGGTGTACGGGTCATCATGAACCATGAAATATTTGAAACTGTGCTCCTGTCTGGGTTTGAGAATGTTTTCGTTGTGCACAAATTTACTGACGAGGTGAACACCGTGGAGCGCCTTAAGAATCGATGGACGAAGGACATAATAAACCGAGCTAAGCGGAGTAAAGCCGTGAAAGCAGCTTTCAAAGCCACATACCCCGCAGCAGGGGCGGCGGTTCAGGAACCCCGGGAGCCGAGGGCCAGGCGCACCACACGCGCGAAGAAGAGCATGGCCGAACCTTTGCCGCACATGATCCACGTCCTGCAGGCCGGGCGTAAGGCGCTCGCAGCCCGCACTCACCTCACGCCTGGCATGCGCAAGAAGCAGCGGATGACGGAGCTGACCGCCGCCGGGGTGCAAGAGCTCGCAGACTGGTCGCATGACGCATTTGGCGAGGAGTACCTTGCCGTACAAGAGGACGAGGGAGGCACGGAGCGGGAGCTCGTGGTGATGATCGGTAAGGAATGCTTTGAGCATGACACCCCCATTGAGTGGCGCGCCCTGGGACACCCGGAGGTTATGCGCTGCCACTGCATTGGCGTGGACGAAGATTACGACGATCAGCCTGCGCGTGCAGCTATGGACTATTCCATTTTCCACAGTGACTTCTCAGTGGAGGCATTTGATTTTGACACCCTGGTGGCCATGAAATTTGTGCGCCTACCGGATTTATCCATCACGGAGGACTACCAGGTGTTCTGGAAAGCAGGGCCCAAGGCACATGACGTCGCATTGAAGCCAGAAGAGTACCAAGGCAACTTCAATGATCCGCGTCCAAAGCCGCTACGCCGGACTCCGTTCTGGGAGCGCTGATTGACGGAAGACGATACAGAGAGCAGCAGTTCTGATAGCCGACGGCACACGTGCAACAACACGTGCTCACGTAATAGCACTGAATCCGTGTAGTAGGTGGCACAGCCTGTTGGACAAAACCAGTAAAGCATAACGAGTAGCGTGTAACACCTGAGCACGTAACGTGTAATCATATTCTAACGGCCCCACCTTCGTGTCTCTATGGGGCTAACTCCTCGGCCAGTTTTGAGAGCCGATGCCACACGTGCAACACATGCTCACTTAATAGCACTGAAGAATGAAGCCGTGTAGCATGGTGGCACGGACTGTGTTAACGAGTAAAGCATGGTGTGTAGCATGGAACACCTGAGTACGCAATGTGCAATTATGTTCGAACGGCGCCACCTTCTTCGATGACCGTGTCTCTACGGGGCGTAGTCATCGGCTACGCATCCCCCTCCTGGCTGCGTGACTATCGCGCGCCTTGCCCTGGCATTTGTGCGGTGAGAGTCTTGTATGTTCGGGCTGGCCATTTCTGCCTGCATCTCCCGACTGGATAACGGTTGGCTTGTTAATAGGTGCGCCCCCGACCGAGTCACCTCCACCCGTACTGGGTGGCCATTTGTGCATGCATCAGCAGCCTGGTAAACGTTTGTTTTTTGTTAATATGCGATCCCCCGTTTGGGGCAACCCGTTCGCTGTGTGTAAGCAAACGCAAGGTGTTGCTGGTACTGGCGCAGGGAACGAGCACGATCGGCGTGCTGCCTACAGAGAGCCTGGAAAAAATCGCCATGGAGGCTTTTCGCACGAGAAACAGCCTGCGAGCGACATTACGCAGATACAGAGGACACCAGGACTGGGGCGGGCGATCAACACCGGCGGAGAGCGCTGACGTGAGAAGTATTGCGCTGTGGATATGGAAGGCGGGAGGGCGGGTGGATAAGAGAGGACGGGTAAGAAGGAAGCCTGACCCTGCAACGGCAGGCTGCTGCATTGACGAGGAAGCAGTTGAAAGCGATGAGGACGGCGAGGGTGAAGCAGCTACGGCAGGCTGGTGCATTGACGATGAAGCAGTTGAAAACGACGAGGACGGCGAGAGTGAACCAGCATCCCCACCCCCCTTATCGGCAGTACCTCACGACAACCAGGGCGTCCAAGACGACAGCGATGACGAACTACCTAAGGACCTACGGTTTGATTTAGGCAAGTTGGCGTTAGATCAGGACGAGAGCGACGATGAACTGGACGAAGACCGTAAGCTGTTGCTCGAGGCGTTCGAGAATCGTGCGGAGGAAGCAAACCTCATGAAAACTTACTTGAATGAGGTAACGGAATCCCTTCAAACCTATTTCGGGCCTGCACTCATGTATGCAGTTCCGTGGTGTGCATATAACGCTTGCGACCGTCCCTACTGGTGATGTCACGGTAACAAGTGGAGATGACGCATGGTTGTCACGGCGTGGAGGGTTGTGAATGAATCAGACGCTGGAAACGTACACCTGGACAGCGGAGGATGCGCTGAATGACGACGACATCTGGAAGGACGCGGAGGACTCCGACCTGTTGCAAGACATGCTTGAGGTTGAAGATGACGGCATGGAGTGGCTGCCAGACGTTGACCCATGCGCGGACCCTGAGCTAACCGAGCCACTCATGATTGGAGACACCGGGGATGATGCCATAAAGCTTGGGGAGGCGGTGTGCTATTTTATGGAATTGCGCATATCACGGGCATGGTCCCAGATATCATTTGACCGGTTCCTCCATGTGATCGTCATGCTGTTGGGCGGACCAAACCGTTGTCGACTGCCCACAAGCCTCCACCGAATGCGAACCTATCTTCGTGTGCAAAGCCATATGGCGCATGCTGTGCACGTGTGCCCGAAATGGTGTCGGACTTTCCCTAGGGAATTGGACTGTCTGCAGTGGAACGAGGAGGAGGAGTGCGGAGCGGTCTTGCAGACAGACTCCGCTGGGGCGGTTGTTCGTCGTTGCCATGAGCGACGGTTTGAGGTGACCCAAACAGCATCTGGGAAGAAGCTGCGTCCCCGGGAGTGGTTCTACTACTTTGATATAAAAGACACAATTCGAAGGTGGATGCGGGATGTCGAGTTCTGCAAGGCCAGTGCACGACGTGACGCCCGACTCTAGAATGATTTCTGGACATCCCCGTTGGCAAAGTCTATCGACAATCACGTGGACATTGGTGGTGCATTGTTGGAGGAACCTATTCTGGTGGACACACCTGAAGGAGGCGACCCGAACGTGGCGTATGCGGAGCATCGTGTCATGGTGATTTCTCCAGGGGCAGACGATTGTCAAGTTTGGAACTCAGATATCGGGTAACTTCTCCACCCCACCTCCCCTCCACGTCATCTTCTGCAGGCAGCGTTGCTTGCTTGGGTGATAACCGCGTTGCAGCACGGATCATCACGCGCTAGGTCGAATTGGGGAAGTGCCAAGCTGTATACTGGGGGGGAAAGGGCCGCCCCACGATAGTAAGCGTATGGGGTGGCGGTGCGCGCAGGAGCTATTCTATGGGGGTGGCTGTGATAAAGAGCGAAGACCTTCACATATCGGTACATGGATGTTACGAATGTTTCCCAGTCGCATGTGTTCTGAGAGGCGCAGGTTCGTAGCAGTGCGTGAAGCGAGTCGCGTGGTGAAAGGTGCAAAGGGAGGCGATGTCCAGGGCATGCATGATGTCCGCTGATGCCTTTGTTAAAAGGCATGAGTGTGTGACAGGGGTTGTGTGGGGCTGTGCACTAACAGGTGCGGTAGCGTGATAAGTATCATGAGAATCTGTGGATGACCAAAGGGCCCAGGCAGAAGGAGAAAAATCCGCTGGTGTTATGGTCACTATTCGAGGATGAGTTGTTGCACTTGATGCACGGGAAGCGGGATGCGTCCAATCCTTTCGTAGTGTACGATGCCTTCCTCAAGAGGTCGTACACATTGAAGGTGGTGCTCGGATTGGTGTACGCAGACACGGTGATGAGGTGCACCATGGGCAGGTTTATGGGAGTTGGTAGCTATCGTGCCGATCCATACAGCCTTTTTGAGGGAACCCCGGGCCCTGGTGGGAAAGGAATGTATTTCCGGGGATACGCGAAGGCGGTGGAGCTCAACGGGTGGGAAACGGATGACGGGAAAACCGAGGTTTTTGCGGACGACCCAGAACTGATGCTGAGCAAAAAGAAACACCAGGAGCTGGTTAGGAAAACAGAGTCAGGCGAGGCGGAGCCATGCGCAACAGGCAGACATGGGCGAGGGGCATTGGAGCGCCTCCCGTACTACGATCCAATGCGGGCAATTGCGCACCCGTTTGGGCACTGCGTGTTCTATGGTATTGGGAAGGCTTATCTGAAGCTACTTTTGGGGAGGATGAAAAGCAACACCCATCCGCATTTATGTTTGCCACCAAAATTGCTTGAGCTCCTCCAATCGAGGGCCGCGCGCATTCAACCACCGCATGACGTTGGTCGGCCATACCACGACGTGGTGAAGTACTTCGGTGCGTTCGACACCCCCCATCACCACTGCAAGGGTAACCAGCCGATGAAGTTGTCATAATATAACAAGTTGTACCTGCTGCATCAGGCAACAACAGCCCGTGTGGGTATGGGGGCAGACAACGTCGCCGACCGCCACAATGCTTTCCTGTTGAACGTGCATTTTGGGTTTAGGATCCGTCCACGTTCTGTGCTAATATATAAGAGGGGGGGGGGTGCAGGAATGTACACAATGGAGGATTTTTTGAATTTTATTCTGTACTACAGCCCGCTGGTGTTCGGAAAGGTTCTGTTTAACTGGAACATCCAGATGGAGGATGCGTGGCAACATCTTCGACGGGCGGTTCTGCATTATGTGCGAGGCAGTGTGGTAGCCGGGGAGGCCTACAACGAAGCAGTTGTAATGCAAGCCCAGAAGGCAGCGAAGGACAATCTGTGGGCGCATGCCAAAATCATGGAGCTCACGGGGCCGGACAAAATGTTGACGTTCAACATGCGGCTTGCAGTGGTGCACCTGTTCCGGCAGGAGCAATACGTGGGGGATTTAGGCGCCGCCCTGGAGTTGTGGGTGGAGCGTGCAATACAGCGGGCCAAGGGAATCGTGAAGGCGTCTGGCGTGAAGTACTTGCCTGTATGGCATGTACAGGCCATCATGAACGCCCTCTGCGAGAAGAGGGCGCTGCAGGAGTTCATTAGGAAGTACCCAAACCGACGCGAAATGCATGAGCTGGCTGTCGCTCTGCGTTCCCTGGCTCCACGCGGCGCCAACTCCCTGAGGGACCCAGGTGCCGAGGACAAGACGGTTGCCTGCTATTTCATGGGTGCCGGCAAGTGGGTGGCCCGCGGCTCAATGGTATCGCCCTCCCTTCGATCCGGCGGTGTGTTCGCAACGCTACTGAAATTCATGTCCATGCACGCCGAGGCTCCGACGTCGTGTGCGGTGGATGTGGAGATGACTCAGGCAGCTGCGCTGGGCGGGGATGCCCTGCCTGACGCCCATTCCCAATGTGAGACGCCGCTCCCTTTCAGTACTGCTGTGTTTGTGAGAATGTCCCTGGGTGGGGAGGTGTACACATCCGCCATGTACACACGAGCGGTGAAACGGGTGTCGTACCACGTGTCCATCTTGGACCATGGGTCGGGAGACCTTCCCACGGGGGTGGAGGTGCCTTTTGGGCGCCCATACGCCAAGGTTATGGCCTATTACCTGGTCGCCGACCCCAGCCAAGTACCCATATGTCACCTGGCCAGAATGCTGGCCTACCGAGAGGTGGAAGACGCATATTACAAGAAGCAGGGGATCACAGTCGTCGACAAGCATGATTCCGTGGAACTGATTTTGCCTTGCACGTACATCGGGCCGAAGGCGTTGTTTTTTGAACCGACCGATGGTAATGGTAACCACTACCATGTGGTGCACCTGCTGCGCGAGGTACGTACTGGCAGCTACTGAAGCGCCATATGACTACTCCATCATTTCTTGTGGCAAGGGAAATGCTCTGCCAATGCCATCACTCGACTGGGAGGCCAACTTATCGTGGCCTTACTTGTATGTATCCATATCATCAGCGACACCATGCAGGCAAACAAGCGGGCTGTCAGATGCCCCTATATATCTAGTCCGTGCGTAGTGATGGAAACCGCCAATATATACGTATATGTGTAGATACAGTACTATAGTCGTGGACCCACCTGCCTGGCTAGTAACTCTCATTGAATCTCGGACCAATCACATCGTAGCATTGGTAAATATCTTTATACACTTGGCCGCATCGTCGTGTCCACACGTGGACAGTTGCTTAAACTTCGAACCAATCCCATGCGTGCATGTGGAATATTTATAAATCACACCTTGTACCCCGTGCTTACACGTGTGCGTATCCTTACCTTTAGAACCAATCACAAGCCTCCGTTCATATAGAATCCTTACTTTTACTTACTTTCTATAGGTTCGCATCCCTGGCATATATTACCCACGTAACATGTAGGAAGCTTCCTCCTACCTCCGTTTGGTTACTTTTCCTTAATTATACCCGGCGTATAACTCTCCGGGCCAATAATCAACTACCATCTTTTATATATTCACTGTGGGCATTTATAAGCGAAAAGTAACCAAACGATAACCATCTATAACCAAAAGTAAGCGACAGTAACCGAAAGTAAGAGTTCGATTCTTAGTAGTGGGGAGATCGCTGACGTGAAAGCAAAGCTGCAACTTGCTAAACTGAAGCGAGAGTTGGCAGAGCTAGAAACACAGCCTGAACCCGAACCACCTGTCGTCGCCCATGCGAAACCCGCCGAATCCGCGGCGACGATTGCTGCCGAATCCGCGCCGACGATTGCTGCCGAGACTGCGCCGCCGATTGCTGCCGATACTGCGCCGCCGGTAGCGTCTGAGCCTCCCGTGGCTGGTATGGGCTTTGGCGTGGCTCCGATGCCGGCGGCGTGGTATCAGACTGGGAACCCCTTTCTTTCTCAGGGACCGGCTGGCAACAACCCTCTGGTTCAGCTTGCGCAGTTGCAAGGATTGGGGCTTGGACAGCAATATGCGAGCCCCTTTCCGGGGGGAAGCATGAACAGCCTGATGTTGCAGGCGCAACCGCACGGGGTGGAGCCAACCATGTCTGTCACCATGTCTGTGAACCAGGTGCAACTGTTGCGTGCTGCTATGCTGGGCGGCAACCAAGGAGGTGGCCAGCCTAATCTAAGCCATGCGAGCCTGAATTTTGATGAGTTTTGCAATGTGCTGGGGCCACACTTTGGGCGGCGGTAGGTAGGACATAATGTGTTTGTTACGTATTGTTAATGTTATTTTAGAGTATTGCTAGTGTTGGTGTGCTTTCATGCTTGCAATATTCATGCACATGGTTGCATGCATGCATGGTGTGCTTTCATGCTTGCATTCATTCTTGCAATATATTGTGGCATGTTGATAACTTTCTACATGTTATAATTGCCGAACACCACGGTTCGAACGTGCACACACTTGATTCCGATGTTATTATGAATAATTCCCTCTAGCACCCGCGCACTGAAAATGGCCTGTCCAGGCCCCAGAAACAGCCATTTTCGCCCCCGGCGAGCACCCAAATAAAATTTTCTCATTATTTCTTCGACAAAGTGTTTAGTGAGGGTCCCCAAAAGATCCCACGAACTTCAAACACGCGATCCCGATCTTATATCCAATTCCTCTAGCACCCGCGCACTCAAAATGGCCTGTCCAGGCCCCAGAAACAGCCATTTTGGCCCCCGGCGAGCACCCAAATTAAAATTTCTCATCATTTCTTCCACTAAGTAGTTCGTGATGGTCCTTGAAAGGTCCCACGAACTTCAAACGCGTGATTTGGTCACCTAACTGAAATCCTCTAGCCCCCGCGCACGCAAAATGGCCCGCTCAGGCCCCAGAAACAGCCATTTTGGCCCCCGGCGAGCACCCAAAAAAATATTCTCATCATTTCTTCCACTAAGTTGCCCGTGATGGTCCTTGAAAGGTCCCACGAACTTCAAACGCGCGATTTGGTCACCTAACTGAAATCCTCTAGCCCCCGCCCACTCAAAATGGCCCGAAAACAGCGTTTTTGCCCCCCGGCGAGCACCAAAAAAAAAAACCAAAATTTTTTCCTCACGGGGTCTTATTATTGCCCTAATAAGGCCTAGTAACTCTCCAAACATCATAAAACCTCCATTATTTAGATCGATTATGCATTTTCTTGCCGAACTTTTTGCGACGGCTCTCAAGTGGACGGGAGACTACTGTTACTCCACGTGCACTGCCGCCTGATCACCTACCCCCCCTCCCTGGACAACTCCTTCCTCACCAAGGCCAAAGCCCTTCGAATCTCTGAGTCCGAGGACCCCGCCGTGAAGCTCAACACCTTCACCACCCTCATTGGCAACCACAGGCAGCTCCACCCCGCCTTCTCTGGACAGCAGGAGCAGGAGGTCCTCATCGAGATCTTACGGGCCTCCCAGGACACGGCTGAGCACCTGTTCTCCATCCCTCTGTACTTCGAGGTCATCCGTGCCTACGACGAGGACAACCGCCTGACCGCCTCTGGCTACCCCGGTGGTCTTCAGAAGTTCATTGAGGCCATCGGGAAGGTATGGTACACCCAGGGCTCTGCCCACTATTCCCACCTCCCTGGCTCTTCATCCCGCCCCCGAGCTGCCTCCATGACGGGGGAAGTCCGTGAGGGGGGGCGGGGCTCGGCTGACAAGACCAAGCCGAAGGAGAAGCACCCTGGTGGTAAGGGCGGCAAGGGGGACAAGGGGGGCAAGGGCACGCACCCTCGGGCTACCACACCACCCCCATCCAGGCCCCGCTCACCACTACGGGGCGGCACCAGAGCTGACTTCCTGGAGCACGAGAAGGCCCTGTACAAGGCGGCCAAGTCCAAGCACTCCGGCTCCACCAACAAGGACTCCACCCCCTCTGGCACCTGGAATGGCCTGAAGTTCACCCCCTCCGACCCCAATGACAAGTCCATCGGCCACCCCTGCCGCTCCTGCAAGTTCAAGCACGGCAAGACCGTCACCCACTCCCTCGGCAGGTTCGGCTGTCCCTGCACACTGGCTGAGAAGGCCGACATGTGGGTGAAAGCCGGCCCCCCTCCATCTGTGAACCATGTCTCCGCCCCCCATCCCTCCACACCCGCACCCCCTGCCACCTCACCCCACCCTCCGACAAGGTATCACCAAGACCAGATCCGAGCCGGGTACCGGGGCAAGAGGTTGCACAGCTCAGAGCAGCCACCTTCCCCCCCACCGCTCTGAGCTGCACCATCCAGCTAAAGCAGTCAGCTTCCAGGCAGACCAGGAGTTTGAGGAGACTGAGTGGCCCGCCCTCAGCAGTAAACCCTGGATCCCACAGATCTCTGGCCCGTCACCTCACCCACCTCCCTCGGCTTCGGCCAACCACTTCTCCCCCAATCCCTTCAGCTCTCTCTCCCCCTCCGCCTCTCCACCCGCCACCCAGTTCTCCTTCCCCCAGCTGGAGCCCCCCGCCCTCTTTGCCTTCAGGTACTTTGACACCGTCACGGCTACTGACTTGAGGGAGGACCCGGACCACGAGGACCCGTCTTGGGAGAAGACGAAGCGGCAGAGGAAGCGGGAGAAGCAGAAGAAGAAGGCCAGGCAGCAGCAGCAGAAGCATGACCGGCAGCACCAGGTAGCTGAGTCACTGGCTTCGGCCAACAGCACCGCCACCGCCCCAGTCCAGACAGACATCACCGTGGACTGCAACACCCAGTGCCCTCTGCCTTACCTGACCGACCTCCTGACCGGCAGCACCTCAGTGGCCTCCACCATCTCCGAGGACACTCTGGACACTGCCACCACCCCTCTCCCACCACCATCATCACCTCCCGACTGCCACCAGCCTGAGCCTCGGGCCACTGGTATCCCCCCAGCCACCACAATTGCACCTGACACTGCATACATCCATACTGCAGTGCCTGGGATGGGGATGCATTGGGAGGGCACGCATGCAGACCTGGTCCACACTGCTGCCGTATACACCGCCGCACCACAGCCTGGCTGTAACACACCCTCGGCCACACGCACCCTAGTAGCCATTGCCATGCACTGGTTCTCCTTCACGGTTGCTGTGCTTCTCACACTTTTGCACATAACACTGACATACACATTCTATATGTCACCTCGGCCGGCTACCACCTTCTCACAGCCGGCCTCTGCCAGTGCTTCGGCATCGGCCAATGCCTCCACACAGCCAGCCTCCGGTGGTGCCACGGCACCGGCTACTGCCTCACCTCAGCCGACCTCCGGTGGTGCCACGGCACCGGCTACTGCCTCCACACAGCCAGCCTCCGGTGGTGCCACGGCACCGGCTACTGCCTCACCTCAGCCGGCCCCCGGTGGTGCCACGGCACCGGCCACTGCCTCACCTCAGCCGACCTCCAGTGGCCTTGCCGCACCAGCTACTGCCTCTCCACAGGCGGCCTCCGCCAGTGCTACGGCACCGGCCAACCACACGCCACATTTGCCCTCCGGTGGTGTCACCGCAGCTCCCACCACACTCTGTGAGCCAGCAACTGCCTCCACACCGCCCCTGGGACACAGTGCCGATGAGGCCCTTGTGGGCACGCCCACCGATCACACCGTCTATACTGACGGTGCAACCGCCGCTGACACCCCTACATCTCTCAGCACAGCTCTCGAGGCCGACACTACTACAGTGGCCTCCGAGCAACCGCCTACACCCGGTGCCCCTGACTGACAGCTCCCCAGCCCCTTTGGATTATACACCATACCCCGGGCTTGAGAGTATTGTCCGGTGGGCCGATGTCTCCGACTCAGACTGCGAGTCAGACACCGAGGGCTATCCGCCCCAACACACACCTCCTCCTCCTCCAGTATCCGACACTGGCGGTACGGTGCCTGCTCAGCCCACTGCCGATAGGGCAACTACACGGGCTACAGCGGGCACCCTGCCTGCATTGGTGGACACTGACCGGCTGGCTGCTACCTCAGACACACACATGCAGCCCCCGGTCCCGTCCACATTGCAGGCCTGTGCCGTCACACCGGATTTCGACTTCCCTCCTGTCCCTGAATCTCAGGAGGACACCTCGGAGACCACTACTAAGTGGAAGCAGTTCATGGCAGACACCTCGATCCGCACTGACACACCTCGGCCCCGGCGAAACAGCTCACACCCCCCAGAGCACTCTCAGTGGGATTTCTCAGTTATGACATCTCCCTCCTTCCATCAGCTTAATCAGTTCCTTGAGAACTACAGCCTAACACACTCCTCATATTGCACCGACGACCCTGATGATGATTGGGCCCAGTTTGAGGTCTTTGATGACCACCATTTGGGCCCCACAGATCAGCATTGAGGTCTACGACCCTGCGGTTGCAGCGCCGTGGGGAGAGACCTCAGCTGCACCGACGGTGCCCCGCACTGTCAC
>LGRX02003501.1:0-57583 GCA_001247695.2 Cymbomonas tetramitiformis
CCACACCCCGAGCAGCACGCTACAACACCACATACACCCTCTCCCCCAGCAGCAAGCACCCTTCCATCAGAGTGCGACGTATCCTCTTCCCCACCACCACCAGCAAGCGCACTTCACGAGCAGTCAGCCTCTACCACATCCCGGGCGGCACACTACTGCACCGCACCCTCTCCCCAACAACAAGTACCCTTCCATCAGAGTGTGGCGTGCATTCTTTCCTTCCCACCACCACCAGCAAGCAAGCGCATGCACTTCACGGGCACCCAGCCTCTACCACATCCCGAGCAGCACGCTACTGCACCTCACCCTCTCCACCACTATCAACACCAACAAGCGACCTGGACATCAATCACCCTTCCCTATTACCAACCCCTGCAGCATCCCCAATGCATGCTACCGGACACCCTTTCCCCACAAGCACATGTCAACAGTACTGAGCATCCACCCCATCCCCACCAACATGCCAGTGAAGAACATCTTGAGCAAGAGCCAGAATTTTCACGCCGCTCACTAACCCTCCATCCCCATCCCCGGCAACAAGCAAGCAGGCGACAGCATTTCCGACATCATGCACCCTTCTCCGTCACTCAGCCTCAACCACATCCAGAGGACGAGCCCACGCTGTCAAGTGGTGATCAGCATCATCCAGATCTGGAACAAAAATTCATTTTTATTCCAACTGTTGCAAAGTTGAAGTCAGCTCACAAGTTGGTTTCCGTGTGGTACGATGGAGACACCATGAACGACATCCCGAAGTTGTGTGAGTTGAATGATGATAGCCCCAAGATGAATGATACACAGTTGAAAACGTTGTCAATGATCCGTGTATGCATCAACCACATGATCCGCCTCGCCAGTGACAGACATGGATACGATGCAATTCGACATGATCAAAATGTTCTCAAGGAGCGGCTTTTAGCGGATGCAAAAGGCATCGTACGACAACATGAATAAAACCAATGGGTAGGCCTTCGGAGAGTGTGTACGCTAATTTAATAGGGAAAACAAAACAAAGAATCCCAGTAAATGACTCTCGCTAGATGCTCGTGCAATCCATCCTTAATTCCATCCTTAGCCTTCCAAGAGCGACTACATAATGTGTAAATTATCCATGAACTTTGATCGTATTATTAGTTTTTGATCGCTTGAAAGATGGCATTTTTTTACAATAGCGTTAGGCCAATGTAGCCATATCCTATGTGCCACATAATGTAAACGTGATCCCAATCCAAGGCTCTTTTCAAGTGGTTTGCATTTGCGACCATTGTGGGAGATGGATACGATATAATTAGGAGAAACTTGGGAATAGACATGGGGCGCAATGGAAGCATGGTGGACCCATAGTCTAAGGCTATCGCATAACTATAGTGTACACAACGAATTACTAAACTCGTGGGTTGAGTCAAGTTGAACCTATTAATACAATATACCAGATATAGAGAAATACGTTTAGGCTGCACATAAGCTCCAAAATAGTTTATAGATAATCAACAAGGCATCATAATCTAGGTGATGGAAGTGGACCAAACAAAGTACAAATGAACATAAGTTTCACTAGTGCCACTCTACTGATATATGATAGGTTGGCCGATGTCTAGAGTCGTTGCAAAGTTGTCATCGGTTGTGGCTCATTATAGTCACTATGCAATCAAGGGGCGTTGCCAAGTGCTATGCATGCGTCGCAAGATTCGTAGGGTTCCCAAGGTCGAGTGTCGCAAAGTTCACATATCGCGTTATATATGTGTTGTTGGGTGTCGTGCAAGGGCACGAGCCGCGTATGATATTAGGACGATGTCAGTGATGTTAACGGGTTATTTGCAGGCAGGGTAAATTTGCGGGTTCACAATAATAAGGTGCTTCGCAATGTTCGCAGGTGCGGCTACCGCATTCACAACAACGTTCGCATGCAAGGTTCGCAGCGCTAGTGACATGGCTCGCAGGGCGCGTCGCAAGGTTCGCAAAATGCGCTCCATGGTTCGGGGGGGCGCGTCGCAGGGTTCGTAGGGCTAGTGACAGGGTTGTTAAGCGATCTAAAAAACGATAAAAATGTAAATGCTTGAACGTCCTATTTTATATATAAAGTTGGTAGCGTATGTCAATATGTTTAAGAAAGTCTAGATGTTCAAAATCATGAGGATGTATTACGTAAGCATGGAAGTGCTTGAATATAAGCGATGACTAAGCGGCGACAACAATAACACTTTGATGCCGTGGTCAATCTCGATAGAGGCATACCAACCAGCCCCTCGAGCGAACAAATATCTTGTACTAGGGCAAATGCGCATAACTGAAGAAGCAGGACTGTATGCCATGTTGTGACAGCCTGCTGTGTGGTGCGACAGAGATGTAGAATCGGTGTGCATCTGAAGAAAGTTGTGTTATTGCAATGTGGATTTAAGTAACTAAGTTGAGAAAACTCAGTGTCTTTTATCTTGTAAGTTTTAGCTGATATGAGTCGCCTCATAATAATTCAGTTATAAACATTTAAAGATGAATATAAAGATCCGACGTCGAAACAACTAGCAGTGTACCCTGCAATATATCAAGTGGTCAACACTCTACACACACTTTACGCACTGCCCCTCCGGGGCCATTCTTTCTACACACACCTTGCGCACTGCCCCTCCGAGGCCAATCTCTCTACACACACTTTTCGACCTACGATATACCCCCCCGAGGCCATTCTCTCTACACACACTTTGCGCACTGCCCCTCCGAGGCCATTCTCTTCTATCTCTACACACACGCCTTGCGCACTGTCCCTCCGGGGCCATTCTCCCTACACACACTTTTCATTCTGCCCCTCCGAGGCGACTCTCTTCACACACACTTTGCGCACTGTCCCTCAGAGGCCATTCTCTCCACACAAACTTTGAGCACTGGCTCTCGGAGGCCATTCTCTCTACATACACTTTTCGACCTGCCCTCCGAGGCCATTCTCCCTACACCACTTTTCGAACTGCCCTCCGAGGCCATTCTCTCTACACAAACTTTGAGCACTGCCCCTCCGAGGCCATACTTCCTACACACACTTTGCGCACTGCCCTCCGAGGCCATTCTCCACACACCTTTGCGCACTGCCCGAGGCCATACTCTACACACACTGCCCCTCCGAGGCCATTCTCTCTACACACACCTTTCGCACTGCCCCTCCGAGGCCATTCTCTCTACACACACTTTTCGAACTGCCCCTCCGAGTGTGCCAGGGAACACTGGCCATGTCAAGCCGTTCGATTGGTATATTGTATTTATACCCAATGGGGCAGTGCAATGGAACTGGGCTCGAAAGGGGACTCCCGAGCCATTGACTGCGTACCTTGGGGGGCGAAAGCCTGAGCTCGATTATATAAGGATGTCGAATTACCGGTAATTTGAAAATGGGGGCTGGTAATACCGGGTAATTTACCGGTAATACTTTCGGCGGTATTACCAAAGTATTACCGCCTGCAATGAATGACCTAACTTTCGCCCCAGGGCTCCGAATTCATTTTTTCCAGTTCATGTGGGTTTGTATCGACCATTTGAATTGTGTGGGCACATGAGGTTGCGTATGCTATCACAAACATGCATACGGTAGAGCATTACATTTTTTGCAGAACCGCAGACAGAGTCTCTACCCTAGTCCGCGATAATATTATATGGTCATCGCTATGAGTTGTTATATCTATCCTTCCCACACCTCCACGTGACTTACACAAATAACACATGATGATGGCAACGAAGGTGTGTGCAAGGTCGCAATGACCCCCAAACATCCTACGCCCAAGTGTTCCCGCATTACCCACGCTCAAACGAATGTCAGAGGAATCATATCAGAATAAACCGATGAGTCTAAATTTCATATAATTGACAACCTTGAATGTGTGAAAGAAATTCAACCTATATATGAGGCTATATATGAGCTGAAATTCAGCCTATATATGAGCTGAAATTCAGCCTATGTATGAGCTGAAATTCAGCCTATATATCACCTGAAATTCAGCCTATATATATATATATATATATGTACGAGCTGAAATTCAGCCTATATATGAGCTGAAATTCAGCCTATATATGAGGCTATATATGAGCTGAAATTCAGCCTATATATGAGCTGAAATTCAGCCTATATATGAGCTGAAATTCAGCCTATATATGAGCTGAAATTCAGCCTATATATGACTGAAATTCAGCCTATATATATATATATATATATATATATATATGACCTGAAATTCAGCCTATATATGAGCTGAAATTCAGCCTATATATGAGCTGAAATTCAGCCTATATATGAGGCTATATATGAGCTGAAATTCAGCCTATATATGAGGCTATATATGAGCTGAAATTCAGCCTATATATGAGCTGAAATTCAGCCTATGTATGAGCTGAAATTCAGCCTATATATCACCTGAAATTCAGCCTATATATATATATATATATGAGCTGAAATTCAGCCTATATATGAGCTGAAATTCAGCCTATATATGAGGCTATATATGAGCTGAAATTCAGCCTATATATGAGCAGAAATTCTGCCTATATATATACGGACCCAGCACAATACCGGTTCATAGTAGGGCAAGGTCAAAGGTTCAACAAAATTGAATCAGAGATGTTTGGATTTCAAACATAATTTACACAGAAGCAAATTGTAAATAACAAAATTGAATACTTATCCAAATATGGAATGTTCCATCATACGTAGTAAAAACTTCTACCCAGCCTTGCGCATGAACGCCCAGGATCCAACTGACTGCACTTCCCAGGATTCCAAGTCAATATACTCATCAAGATATAGCTTAGAGCCCCGCAGACCCTCACTCCACAAAATATCATAGTTGTGCCGCACACGCTTCGGAGCGTACTTGGCCACCTTGCCGACTTCCCATCCATCCACACTCCACAACATCACAATGAATAGGTCCTTCAAGCCTTCTGCGCTAGAGATAAAAGTAGCAGGCTTGTCAAGTGCTTTGAACCCATCAGGACACACGAACACCTTGCGCGAATCAACAGTGACCGGCTCAGCAGTATCAAGCTCCTCATCACTATCTGACTCCTCAACAATCTCACCAGCAGGCAACTCGTCATCGGAGGAGTCTATCTCCTCTTCGAAACTGAGCATTACTTCCGCCTCATCCTCAATCAAAACGGTCTGGAGGTAATCCTCAAATGATACCTTAAGCTTGAACTGCAACACTAGATTAGTGTAACAGTACAAAGCCTTCCGAACTTTTGACTCTCCGAGGCGGGCGCGCCCTTTACTGTGCACAGCATCCGCATTCTTGTTGATGCGTTCAATTCCACAAGCGTGAAGCACGACTTGCAAGACTGCGATAGCCATGGAAATAAATGCAGCACACTCTGGACCAGTGATATCCAAAGAATTCCAGAAAACCAAGTGAGAAGAAATAAGGTGAAAGTGTTTCAAACAAGCCAAAAAGTATAGGAACTTGGTTTCCTTCTCCTCATCAGTAAGCAAGGGGTGAATCTTGGCTGCCACCTGAGTGCGCACATGATGTGTGACTGCTTCGGCTTTCAGCTTGTAAGGGTCCCCTTTCCCTTTGAAAACGTTGTACTCCTGCACAAGTTTGTGGTATTTGGCATCTGACTTCCCACCACAGTAATTCTTTATTGCTAACATCACATTTTCGTCAGTAAAGGTTCGCTGAATACGTGCTAACTCGCCTTCACCAAAAATAAGCACGATCAGAACTTGTACATAAATATCCACAGAGAAAGCGAGGCAGTGGATGTCGTGCCTAAGGCCCACTTTCCTTCCCACTCCAAGCCACCGATCTTTGACAAATTGCTGCACACTCTTTACGGTCTCTTTCTCAAGTTGCGTCGTAACAGCAAGAGGCAGCTCGTTAACAAATTGGAAATACAAGCAATACAGCGGAAGCAAGTGCGAGGGGGGGACGCTGTCCCCTTCAAGATAGTGAAGCATGGAGGATAAAGGTTCGAGTATCATGTTCACTGCTATGCCCTTCTTTTTCAAACTGTTGTCACCAATCAAATCTTCGAAACGTTCAAAGTCCTCAGCACTTGTGGGTTTACGTTGTATCGCTTTGGTTTTCACGATCGAGTACTCAGGCCACTCTGGAATGTCACGCAACACAGTCCAGTTGTATAGCGCAGTAGAGATCATATAGTACGCGAAAGCAAAGCGGGTCAAGGGAAATATTTTCAGTTTGCGTGCGTGCATACCAAACTTCTCGCGTTGTTTATCTGCGAGTGTCTCCCAGAGCATGGAATATCGTTTCAAAAACACAGTAACGAAATAATAGTTGGAGACAGTACCGGAAATGTCCTCAAGCTTCACGATGTCCTCTATCAAAAGATCTAAAACGTGGATGCAACAACCGAAAATAAACAGCATTGGAAACCAAATGCGCAAAAGGCGAAACATGACCTGCATGTTTCCGGTGTTATCTGCGACTACTGCTTGGAACTTGTCCTCCCTATCCTTGAGCTCTTCGTATGCATATTTCGCTTGCACACGTCCACTATGCTCGTGCTTGCCAAAATATTTGGTTGACACGTATGCGCTGATGCCAACCTTGGCTTCACCAATGTTGCAAGTGGCACGAACGACGCAGTTCGTCTTGCCATCAAGGCCTAAGGTGCGTTTGCCGGGTGCTCTATCCAATGCAGCTTCCGTCGAGACCAGCGTCTCTTCATATACATCATCCAGGACACTGGTGCTCAACTGATTTCGCCGTGGCAACCACTTCACGTAGCCAGGGCTCAGGGCGGTAATAAATGCCACAAAGAATACGTTGTTTACCACGGCAAACGGGATTTTGCACGCGAAGAAAAAACATCCCAACAGGAAGTTCAGTGCCATCCCTTGCGCCTCGGTGCAAACCTGCTTCAACAACGCAACACGTGTGAAACGTACTGAAAGGTGCACGCATCAATACCCGCCTTTCGCTGCGTGGAACAAACGAATGCGCCGGCAAGCGAGGTCGAAAGCTTACGACCAAAAACGAAGTTGCATACCTGCATACCATACTCTTTCAGGAGCGCCTGGCGCTCTCGACGTTTAGAGGCAGTGGGATCAATTTCTTCAACAACTTCTTGCTGTGCAGCAGCGAGACCTACAAAATCTGTGGCTTCCATCTGTTTGCGCTTTTTGTCATATCCCGCACGCCATCTCTTTCCTTCAGCAGCAGTACACTTCTCAGTGAGGCGAACTTTGTCCTCATCAGGCACGTTGCTACAAGACAGGATCTTATTGAGAAGTTTCCCAGAGTTAATCTTCTGATACGCGACGTTCGTTTTGACAGTCTCATCATACTTGCAAACGAGCGTAGTTCGGACATTTTGCGCACAATTTTTCGTGGGGTGTAACGTCTGGTGGTATTCAGGGACGTCAGTAAACAAACTCAACAGGAACTTGTGTTGCGGTCCGAAATTTGACTGTCCGCGATAAGGGGTTTTCAGAGCATCCAAGACGTCCTTTGGCACACGGTGAACAGTGCCTGTGGCGTCCTTCCAGTCGAAGCATGTCTCATTCGAAGAGAGAGAGATGTTACTCTCAGTAGTAGCCATCGGCCTCTAGCTTTACCCTCGCCTGAATCCTCACAGCTGCGTGTCGGGTGGACAAAGCTTGTTTGCTACGTATTTCCTTCCGGACACGCAGATGTGAAGTGAGCAAGATGAGATGTCCGCCGCCGATGACCGATAAATTAGAATCGTGCGGTAAGATCGACGGTAATTTTGGGGGGTACCGGTAATTTACCAAGGTAATACTCGATTACCATGGTAAATTACCGGTATGAGCTTAAGTATGGGGCAGGTAAGACGATTCGGGGGTCGGTAATACCGGGTAATTTACCGGTAATTACCGTACCGGTAAATTACCAAAAAAATTACCCGACATCCTTACGATTATAGCTGGCAGCATATTATCGTCCATCCTTCTGGAGCGCTACGCCACTGGGAGCGTAAGAGGGGCGGTGGCTGGTTTCTGGAAGACGCCACTCGAGCGAAGGAGCCTGTAGCGCCATTTTCATTACCGCTCAGTAATGCGTTCTGGAAGCAGGCGAGTGTGACTGACGAGTATAAGTATCGCGGAATTCCATACACTGGGCCTAAGGTTGCGACGCCTACGAACAGTGACGATTCGGGTGCAGGTGCTGTGACCTGGAGTAAGGAGAAGCTGCCAGATTCGGATGACAATGATGACGCGGGTGTCACGGACAGTAAGCATGACATGGATACTGCCAGTCCGAAATGGGAGTATGACACGCCTGGTGAATATGATGACACTGAGGATGACGTCAGCGAGTTCGATGACTTGGTAGCTGACGATGCTGAGGAACAGGCTGAAGCTCGAAGGTTGAAGAGACTGGGACTGCAGCTGATCATGGATGATAAGGATGAACTTATCTGGGTGCCAAAGGGCACCTCCCCGACCTCACCCGTTCAGCCAGAGGATCAGCCTATCACTGAGCAGAAGTCTGAGGCCATATCTGAGGATGCTCCAGCCTCTGTGGTGGAGACTGTTCGAGTACAACCGAAGGAACCATCTGGGCCAGATACTGGATTGACTTCAATGAGTGAAAATAATGATGGGGTGCGTGGCCGAAGTGACGAAGAGACAACCCAGGAAATATCCTGCCTGTTGGACAGCTGAGCACATAGCTTATTTGGAAAGTACCCGAGGTAGTGACAGTGATGATGAAGAAGTGCAGGACGTGGCTCCTCGTAGGAAGAAGGCAAAGGCCAACAAGGGACAATGAAATCAACTGTCTTGATTAGGAGTGTCCAAAGGTGCAGATTCTCTGATTAGGATTTGTATAGGTGGCAGATGATGATATGCCAGCCTACATGGGACAGATCGATCAGAGATCTGAAATGCGCGCCTTGAAAGTATAAGACATGAACTTTTGCCCAGTGGAGGCTGTTCTAGCTTAAAGTAATTATTTGGAGGAGCTGTTGCTCAACCTGTCAAAATACTGGTCAATCTTTCCTGCCATAAAGATATTGCAATTGCTTAATTGTAGCCTTGTTCAACTGTTTATCTAGAACATAGCAATTTGTGTACACTGCAAAATTGCCGAGAAACGGACCTGTGCCCCAAGATTTGAAGCAGATTTACCTCTGACTGACCCTTGAGCTTGCTCGGATACAGTTAAGTGCCCACGACAGCTTCACTTGGAAGTGGTATTGCTCTGCGCCTTTTGCTCTCTCCCTTTCACCCTGCATGACCACAGGCGCTTTATCAACTCTGTTATGCTGCAAAGTGGTCAGAAAGTGGGAGCTGAAGCCGCCACCAAGTCAGATTTCACCGGGATTAACAACCAAATAGCAACAGAGCATGATGACAACCCTGAAGCTGTTAGGAAGATACCTGGAATGTCTTCCGCATGTCTTCCGTGCGCCTTTTGAATGTCTTCTGTGATTACGCGATGAGTGTACGTGTGGTATGAAGTAGCTATGTGACCAAATTGCATAATCATCACATATGTGTCGATAACACATGTCAGAATGTATTCTGGTCAAGAAGACATTCAGAACAATTCATCTTCCGTGTATCTTCCGAGAAGACTGTCCTTTGTATGTCTTCCGGGAAGATGTCTTCCGAAATCTGGAA
Source organism: Cymbomonas tetramitiformis (assembly GCA_001247695.2). Classification (NCBI taxonomy): domain Eukaryota; kingdom Viridiplantae; phylum Chlorophyta; class Pyramimonadophyceae; order Pyramimonadales; family Pyramimonadaceae; genus Cymbomonas; species Cymbomonas tetramitiformis. The sequence goes on from LGRX02003501.1 coordinate 9,590, forward strand.
GACATTCCGCACATCTTCGGTACGTCTTCCCCGAAGAGTGTCTTCTGGTTTCCAGAAGACGTTTCCACCCCGAAGACGTCTTCTGGAAACCAGAAGACATCATGTCTACGAAGACGTCTATAAGACGTTCAGAAGACGTCTTCTAGACGTGTTCTGATTTTCCCAGAATGTAGGGCACCTCTCAGCCACAATCACCTCACAGCCGCAGCCAACTCCTTGCATCCGCGGTCACCTCGCAGCCGCAGCCATCTCACCAACACCATCAGCCGACACGCAGGCCCGTACGACGCCATCCGCCTCTCCACCATGCAATGCACGTGCGTCTCTGAGCCCCCGGATCGGGGGATTACCCACAGCACGTCTCGTGTTCGGGGGTGCTCTCTAAGAGCTTCTAAGACTACTTACACAATGCAGGGAACCTAGTTCAATCCTACAAAGAGATATATATTGCTGTAAGCATGATACATATATGTGAATCGGATCTTTCTTAAATGTCGGAGTTACAACAGCCAGGTGTGGCTGTTCACAGTAACAAATTCAAAACTGTTTCATTCAGCCTGCTCAGCTGCTTTATGCCATGGTTTCCGATCTCGAACTTTCGAACATAACTCGATGTCGACTCCTGTCAGGTCCCATCATACTTCATGAGAACTCGATCTGTCACATCATAGAATCTGCCGACTAGCCCAGTTATATCATCACTATATTCCGAGCCACTCCATATCACTCTGAATAATTATAACTGTGCTGACTCGGCAATATTGGAGGTCTACCAGCTTTCCCTCCAATTTCTCTGACTGCTGGTTTTCCCACCAAAACTCACTTTCGGGTCAGGCATTTCTGTCAGTCATTTCTGTCAGACCCTCTTGTCATCTGGTCACATAAATGCCTGTCACTGGTGACTGTCATAGTACCCGTCACTCGTAGCTCTGACGCGCCGTCATTCTGTCTCGTGACTTACCCTAGCACAACTCTCCCCCCCTTTTAGGCGCGCGCTTATGTCCTCGCTAGCGTTAGTGTTCGCCTGTATTTACATTGTCTGGGGATCAACAAACATGCACAGTGATGCTGGCTTCTAAGCCCCGGGTTCTCGGGTCCCGTGCCCCTCAGTCCTTGGGTCTGAGTCCCCCTGGCTTCTAAGCCTCGGGTTCTTGGGTCCCATGCCCCTCACATCTGGAAAATGGCGAGGCGATCCGGGATCGTTCGTTTCGTGATCCGGAACGGGATCGATCCCGGGAGGGAAGTTTCTTACGGGGACGATCCTGGAACGCTCCAGGTACGGGAACGATCTTGGAACGCTCCAGGTACGGGAACGATCCTGGAACGCTCCAGGTACGGGAACGATCCTGGAACGCTCCAGGTACGGGAACGATCTTGGAACGCTCCAGCTACAGGAACGATCCTGGAACGCTCAAGTACTGGAACGATCCTGAATCGATGGGGGGACACTCATGATAAGTCCAAGGGTCGGTTCAAGCATTCAAGGCAAGTACCATGAACCGCACATTAAAAAAAGGTAGACTTTCACAAGGCTAGAAAGCAGGAGGCAAATTCAAAAAGAAAAAATCAACAAATCCACAAAAATATATACACCTTTGAGTACACAAGCTACTTCATTTGCATATGTTCACACGGTCTCCACTAAGATGGTATCACTGGCTATTATAATCTTCTTCTTTCTCATCTATACTTCCCACTCCTATAGCGTTTTGGTGTTGGGGTATTTTTGTCAAAGTTGCAGGCCACTTGGTTGGTTGCGCAAGCTTCAAACGCGATTGTGTCATATTCCATCTTTTACCTTGGGTAAAATTCTTGAATACTCCTTGCTGAAGGTGTTTGGCACCTCTGTCTGCACATGCGATAGTGCCACAGTGAGTAGCAGTTGAAAAGCACTTATGCGCAAAAAACAACAAAGGGTAAATAAGTACTTACCACAGCTTGTGACTTCGTGCACGAGTTCTCATTTATTTCATACTCGACGGCCCAGTCTTTCAAGCTTGGGCCGATGACCATTTGGCTTCTAGAGTTTTCTTTCCCTTTTCTTCTATTGCTCGTGCTGATTTTTTTTGTCTTATTATCCGCATTTTTTTCTTTTTGGGAAGGTGATGCTTGCTTGTTGGTCTCCGAGTAGCGCACGTCCATGTTTTGAGTGGCCATCCTGAGAAACGAATCGTAGTATAGCTCAACACACATAAGCTGACATGCTGAGCTCAACTGAGAAGCAAAGCAAAGCAAACAGCAAAGTTGGGCAAAGCTGAGTCGAGTTGAGCAGAGCTTAGTTGAGTTGAGCTAAGTTGAGCTAAGTTGAGCTTAGTTGACACGCTGACAGGAGCAAAGGTGACACGCTAAGCTGATATAAGCTAACAAGCTAAACTAAGCACTGAGAACTGAGTTGAGTGAATGCGTAATAGAGTGAGTAATGAATTTTTAGTGAGTGGTCCGTAGTGTGGGTTGTGAGGTTATGAGAGTGAATACAATTACCTTAATGCACGTTCGTTCTTCACATTCCCGCTCCTTTGAAGTTTCCGCCTTACCATACCCAACACCCCATGCAGTGTGAGAATAGCTTGGTTCCAAAACCTCAAAGAACATAGTGAAAAATAACATGCTTATCTTGATCTTATGTAAGACCAGAAAGTGCGCGATACCATACCATACTTTCATAGTAATCACACATATCCTAAAAGATCTAAAACACGGGAGCACATATGTGGAAAATTATTTTTGCATCAAAATATTACACCTCTTTGTGGCGCAACGGGAGACAAGTGGTCACAGACACAAGAGTGTCAGACCTACTCAAACCCAAGATGCCATACATTACAACAAGGCCAATACCTTGTTGCTCGCGGATCAAGGGCGCTCCAAACAAACCCACAGACCAAGGGTGCAGGCGCCTTCTTCTACAAGAGTAGAAAGCGTGACCACAATGGTTCCTTCAATGGCGCAGTCACCAATGTGTGGCCAAGGGAGTTCGTTTTTGCAACGCCACAAAGGAGGTGTAATATTTTGATACCTATGCTAAATAAAATATTTCTCACGGGGTTGCAGGATTTGCACCGACCAAATAAAATATGCAAACAGCTTATATGAAAACCGAGCTTACAGTTGATATTGGTTATAGAATACTAAAAGTCAATAGCTAAAATAAGTCTATAAATTAAAACAAAACAGTTTGATAAAAAGAAAACAAAATAAATAAAAAATAAACCACCACTCTAAGTGGGGTAGGATTTTACCTAAAGGGAATCCGGCCCAGTTCGCCTAACTATTACCCAGCAGTTCAATCGCAATGGTTCCACAGCGAGCTGGTTCAAGCACAAAGGATTGCACAATAACAGTGTCCTCCCCACTGAATCGCATATTTAGACTGAGGAACTCTAGGTTCTACCTACAGTGAAGGCAAGGAGCGATGTTGCTGTCCTAGGCACAGCAGTTCAATCGCAATGGTTCCACAGCGAGCTGGTTCAGGCACAAAGGATTGCACAATAACAGTGTCCTCCCCACTGAATCGCATATTTAGATTGAGGAACTCTAGGTTCTACCTACAGTGAAGGCAAGGAGCGATGTTGCTGTCCTAGGCACAGCAGTTCAATCGCAATGGTTCCACAGCGAGCTGGTACAAAGGATTGCACAATAACAGTGTCCTCCCCACTGAATCGCATATTTAGACTGAGGAACTCTAGGTTCTACCTACAGTGAAGGCAAGGAGCGATGTTGTTGTCCTAGGCATTCAGGTTTTTTTTGTGAAGGACAGATGCAGTTTGATGCCTTACACGATTCTTATTAAAATCTAAAATCGTGTGACTGTGCAAGAAATACTAACCAGCAAATTGTGCCGACAGGACAATTGAAAGCAAGTTTATTTAAGTGCAAACTAGTCTAGCAAAATCATAATTGCATACTATTCGAGCAACTTGTCACGAGGCATATACCTGTGTTGACTATGCAAGGCCATCCCTCATCGAGTCGTTGAACAAGTGAAAAGCTCCCTGCCGTCACTATCCCGACACACACCCGACTCTCTTAGTTAAAAGAAAGACTAAACCAAGTGCGATGCAATAAAAAGCTCAAACAAGGACAAGAGCGTACCTTAAATTGGCTGGGTTGGGTTTCACCCCAGGGCGTGCCGAAGGCTAACGCACTCCCAGCCTCATTTGAGCGAATTGTCTATCTAAAACAAAGTTCGCATCGTCGGACCTTAAAAACTACAAGCACCTATATCACGATACTCGCTATTTATGCAAGTGCAAATCGCGCTACAAGTTGCACTGCTACTAACTGTAGTAGCAATGACTGCAAAAGACATGCTACGGAAAGCATGGAGACATACCTTAGATTCCCAGTGTTTCCACACCACCAGAGCCCAAAAGCAATTGGGGTGGTAACTGGGATCGGTGCGTCGGATATTTATATCCCGCCTCCTCGCCAAGAGCCATGGGGCGGTTGTTATGCAATTTTGAGTTGCGACACTTGGAACCTAGACTGGGCCTTTTTAGAAGCTAAAAAGGCCCAGTTTTTCACAATCCAGTAATAAAATGCAAACAGGCACACACACTTGTAAAATTCTATCGAAGAATTCAATTTGAAAGCACATTTTTCCAACTAGCTAGCCTAAAGGCAGATAACGCACACAAAACAAGTACTTAAAAATCACTTAATCATCACGTAACGTGGGAGCTCCTAGCCCCACATCAAATGTCGAGCGTCCCTATACCAACTCACCTGCCCTTCAGTATATCACAATGATTCAACGTGCACCGGTGGATCCGGCTTTCCGATCTTGCAGGGGGGTTGTGGGCGCGCCTGGCGGGGATAATGTCCGCTCATTCCGGTGTGGCCGGCTGCCGCGGGCCATTTTCGGGGGCGTGCTCATGGGCTTCATTTGCGGGCGCTGTGGGTGAATTACGAAAGGAAAATAGGTGCCCCGGCAGGATCTACTCTCAAAATCTCGCACGAAAATTATGGGGTAAATCATAGTTTTGGGCAAGCGACAAAGTGCGTGGGTGTGTGGGTTACGTAAACACCAAACGCATCTTGCTTGCGGCGACCACGCAATGACCTACCACCTGCGGAAAATATACGGTACGCGAAAATATCAGAAACTATTTCATACTAGCAACACAATACAATCAAATTATTTAGGCTGATCTAATCAGAGTTTGCAGTATGGTTTTCGGCTCTCGTGCTTTCAAACTTCGGAGACGCACGTAAGACAAAATGGGAAGTCAAGAGCTCACGATACTGTGTCCATCAAGGTGAGGTCGCCATGGCGCAGTCCGAGCGTATGCGCCAGTGACATTTCTGCTGATGTCATCGATTACTGGAACGCGAAGAAACGGTGCAGTGCGTTCGGGATTTCCGATGACGGTTACGATCCAAAGCGAAACGAGAACGCGGATCGCGGATCATCACCATCGTTATGAGCACGCTCTCAGGCGATTCAGGAACGGGTATCGCAAAATGTCGTATGCAGAACACGATCGCTCCGCAACGGGGGGGAACGGGGAACAGTCGATTACGCATTCAGAACTGAACGCCGAATTCCAGATGCAGTCCTTGGGTCTGAGTCCCCTTCCGCGCTGGAGCTTTCCCGAGGTTCCGTCCCCGAATTACGCTGCCAACGCTTAAACGGTTCTGTCGCCCTGGTACTCCTCTCGCTTTGCGGGTCTTGCGCTGCTGTGCGCCCTGAGGGTTTTAGACCCCAGTATCTTGTTCCTGCATCGAGATCTCGTCCGTCTGCGCTGTCAGGGTGGCGATGAGGTCCATGATAGCTGCTGCACTTTCCTCGCTCATGCGCTTGCCCAACTTCAGTCCACAGAACAGATGGTGCAATAAGGTGCGGGGAATCGCGTATACTGCTTGCGCTGACCCCATGCCTCGTGTTCTGGACGCTGAAACTCCTTCTTGCGATGTGTTCTCGTGCTTTCCCAGCACAGCTCTCGCGGGACATGGCGTTGCTTGAGTACACTGCAGCAGGGGTACGGGTAGCACGGCGTTCGTCCAGATATGTGTAGGTTTCATGTAAGGTGTCCCATACCTACAGTAGGAGACGGGGTGAGGATCGGGTAACCCCTTCATCACAGATCGCGTGTGCAGCCCTCGCAGAGCATCCCCAGCTGGGTTCTCAATGAAGTAGTATGCTGGATCGTAGTACTCGATGATCTGCCGGGTACGTTTCACTCGATCAGCCAGTTCCAGATCTGGTACTCCTATAGTCTTGGCCTTGCTGTACTCCTTACATGGTGGGCTCGCCCAGATCACGTCGAAGTGGTGTCGGGGGTACAGCTTGTAGTTCCAGTGGAGAATATCCTCGGTGCATGTTGCTTGCCACTTGGGAAGAATATCCACTGTCACCACTTCGCAGCCGTCGAACTGTCGTTGGAACTGTTGCTCTACAGACCCAGTCCCACAGAAGAGGACGAGGATCCTCACAGGATGTTGCACCGTTGTGAGATGCGGCTGATAGACCTGACTGGCACCCTTACTGTAAACCTTCGGAGTGGGGGCTCTCATTGCCATGAGCTGAGCCCTCTGCTCCTGCTGCTGGCCGTGCGTCTCCCTACGCCTCTTTTCTGGAGCCCTCCTCTGCTTCTCCTCATCGGCCTCAAAGGCTCTCAGATGTTCCAGCCTGCCTCCCTTGCCCTCCAGGTCTTCTCGGGTCCGCCACTGGCTGTGACTGTGTGGTAATCCCTTCCACTTGGTCAACCACTCCTGTACTGACCCGCCAGTTTTCCCGCCTAGCTTTCTGAAGCGTGTGCGAATGATGCGCTCCACCTCGCGCTCCTTCTGCCCTTCTATCATTACTGGCGGTGGTGCCATCTCCTCCCGTCTGCTAACAAAGTGATCTGCGCCTGACTGTACTGGGCTGAGCCTGTCTGCAGTGAAAGTGTCATGTACCTTCCAGTGCACGGGCAACTCCAGTCTGTATGCTGACGGGGCTCCTCGGTCCTGTACTGGCAGTTCTTGCTGTCGATCGCTGTATAGACACTCTACTACTCGCAGAGGTCCGTGCCGCAATTTGCGTAGCTTGGGTTTCAAGCCCCTGTCACCGGGCAACGTCAAGTGCTGTCCATCCACCCACACCTGATCATTCACCTTATACTATTGGAGACGGTGCCGTGCATCGAACTGCTCTATCATACGCTGCTGAGCCAGTTGCAAACCTTCTCGTGCCGCCTGCAGCTGCTGCGCGAACTGCTTGGCCAACTGGTGAGCGGTACCCTGCTTGTCCGCTGCTGTGCGACCTCCCTTCCTCCTCTTTGCGCCTCCCTCCAGAGCTGCGTCCATGAAGAGGTCCAGCTGAGTCGCTGGCGCATGTCCGTACACCAGTTCGAACGGTGAGAACCCTGTCACTGCCGACTTGGAGTCGTTGATGGCGTACTCCACTGGAGCCACCCACAGGTCCCAATCCTCCTGGTTCTCTGCCACGTAACAACGCAGCATGCGCTCCACAGTGTGGTTACTGCGCTCAGCCTGGCCATCACTCTGCGGGTGATAAGGGGTGGTGCTGGCTACCTTCACGCCCATCAGTCGCATGAACTCCTGAGTCAGAGCGTCTCGAAAGCGCGGGTCCCGGTCGCACACAATCTTCATCGGGGCCCCGTGCAGTCGCCACACTGCATCCATGAACATTCTGGTCACCACCTCCGCTGAGCTATCGTTATACGCCATTGGAACCACGTGCACCATCTTACTCAGTTTACAAGTAAAGGTGGCGAAGGCATTCACACCTCTCTCTGTCGTGGGAAGCCCAGTAACAAAGTCTATACGCACCACTTCCCACAATCGACTAGGCACAGAGTGAGGCTGTAACAGGCCTGCTGGGTATCCTTGGCGCGGCTGGGTTTGCTGGCAGGTTACACAAGTCTTCACCCATTCAGCTACGTCCAGGTCCATTCGCGGCCACCAGAATCGTCGTCTGACTCTGTCCAAGGTCTTGTCCCTCCCTGTGTGACCTGCTGCAGGTGCTTCATGAGCCTCCCTCAAGACCAGCTCTCTCAGAGGGGAGTCGGGAGCTAAGACCACCTGATAGCGCCCTTCCGCCACTCTCCAGATGATGTTACTCACCAGTCGAAAATGCTCGGTGCGGTGATGCTGAGTGGCCAGTAGTTCCTGCTTCAGGGCTGAAAGGTACTCACTGCGCCTGTGTTCTGCTCGTAAGGCACGCAGAAACATGCCTGGTTCCACCACACCTGCCTGGTCCCTGATCTTGGCTGCTGCACCCTTGAGAGTCACTGCTGGTGATGCTGAGGGTCTTTCCCTTGGAGCTGTGATCTCTTCGAAGTGCTTTCGCTGCGGCTTAGCCAACACTACCAAGACGGGCCATGGAATGGGTAACTCCTGCAAGGCTGTACGGTGTCCCCTTTCTTCGCCAGGAGAGACGAACATCCGGTTGGGCTCCCCTTGCTCGTTCACTCGGGGTATGGTCTCCGCAATCTCCATTCCATACTCTCGCAGCAAGGGCCGCCAGTCAGCCTGCGGGAAGTCAGGCAACAGGAACAGCGCGGCTCTGGGGGGCGTGTCGGGCCTCTGAAGCATAGTGCCTTAGGATGTCTGCAATGCTCACCTTGGAATCCGAGAAGGGTGGGTTACACCACACCACGCGACCCCTCCACTGTTCCTTCAGGCAATCTGTCCAGAACGTGTCCACCTGCCGGTTCTGCCCCATGAGGTCGCAGCATGCGTCCACCTGGAACCGTCCACCCAACACTTTCGCGTACTTGGCTTGCAGTCGACTAAACTCGGACGGAATCAGCTTCCAGTCCTGATTGTCTACCAGGGGTTCCCCAGGTTGTATCCTTGGTGTGGGCTGCTGCTGTACCACTGCTGGCTGCTGCCTCTCTGCTGGTCGCTGCTCATTCTGGGCTCGTGTCTGGACTCCTGCCATTGCTGGTAGCGCGGCCATCCTCTCCACCGTGACCATAGCGTCCAGCCATAAGTCCGGTGTTTCTGCCCACCAGAGACCGTTCAGCTGAGTTAGCTTCCCGGTCACTTTGGGCTCACTGACCGGTGGGTACTCACCTTCCTCCTCGTCCGACGAGCTGAGCTCTAAGTCCAGGGGTGAAGTGGGGTCTTCCTCTTCTGCAACCTTCTTCAGGCCAGCCACCACGTTCTCCTCTTCTTCTGATTTCCCTTTAGCCCCCGCTGCTCTTCTACCCTCCTCTGCAGATACCGGCTGGTCAGTGCTCGGATCCACATACCCAGCTTCCTTAAGCCCTTCTCGCGCCGTCGCCTGCACATAGTCCGGTCGCCGTGAAGCAGCGTCTGGTACCACCAGTGTGCGTCCTGGCACGTGCTCCATTGCGTGCACTCCTACCTCCACCAGATCTTCATACCACCTGGCCTGGCGTCGGCTGAGCTCACGTCCAGGTGCAAATAACCACTTCAGTGGAGCATGATCCCCCATCAACCTGAACTCCGTGAAGATCAAGTAATGTCTCCACGTCTGTGTGGTGCAGTGGTGAATCGCGGCTAGCTCTCGCTCACCTGCGTGGTAGTTCTGCTCGGCTGAAGAGAATTGCTTACTCTCGAAGGCTATGGGTTGCAGGCCCTTGCCTAGATCCTGCATCAGCACGCCAGCTAATGCCACTGCACTCGCATCAGTCTGCACAACAAAGGGGCTGGTGCCGCGATGAGCTGCTTCCTGATCGGGCAAGATCAAGGTCGGTGCAGTGGTGAGAGCGGTCTTGAGGCGTTCAAAGGCGTGTTCCTGCTCCGGTCCCCATTCCCATGGCACTAGGTTCTTAGTTAGCTTGGTCAAAGGGTCTAAGTCAGCGAAACCCTGTATGTACCGTCGATAGAACCCAGCCAAACCCAAGAACTGTCGCACGTGCTTCACCGTCTCCAGTCGCGGCCAGTCCCGTATGGATGCTATCTTGTCTTGCTGTGGTCGACAGCCTGTGCGGTCAATGACATGTCCCAGGAAACGTACTGAGCGTTTAAAGCATCGTAGCTTGGACTCCTTCAGCTTGACCTTATTCTGTCGACATACCTCCAAAACCTGCCGCAGGTGGTCCAGGTGCTCCTCGGGGTTGCGTGAGAAGATCATGATGTCATCCACAAAAACTCTGACGAACGGTAGGTGGCCCAAGTACTTCTGCATCATTCGCTGCCAGCACGAAGGACTATTGGACAGCCCCATTGGCATGACCAACCACTCATAAGCTCCAAACGGCGTGGTCATGGCGGTCTTCTCCACTGCTTCTTCCTCCATAGGAACTTGCCAAAATCCCCACCACAATGCATCAGCTGTGGAAAAGATGGTTGCTCCTTGCATGTCATCGATAAGAGCCTGCACGTCCGGTAAGGGGTAACGGTCTTTTACAGTGATCTCATTGATCTGTCTGTAGTCAATTACCAGCCTTAGTTCCTTCGGGTTCGAAGGCTTGGGCACCATCAACACCGGACTGCCCCATGGCGAGGAAGAGGGGCGGATGTACCCTTTTGCCAGAAGCTCGTCTAACTGTACACGCAGCTGCTTCATTTCCTCCATGGATAGTTTGTAGCATCGTTTATGCCGAGCTCCCTCCTTGTACTCAGGGTCCAATACCAGCGGCGATTTGTGCTCTCGATCCACCACGCCCTTGGGTAGTTCCATCCCTACCACGTCCTGGTACCGCTGCTTCAGCTTCATCAGCTCGTCCAGGATCCATTGTGGTACCTCTGCGTCCTCCTCATCCGGCTTGGCCTCCTTGGTCTCACCTTTGTGCTGCTTGACCTTGCTGTCCGCGCCGCTGTTCTGCTCATCACTGGGTGTCGCCGCAGCAGCTGGTGCCTCCTTCCTGAAACAGCTATGCCCATCTTTGCTTTGCCCTGTCTCAGCTTCTATAGGTGCTGCCAGTACTGGCTCGCTAACTCTGCGCGATCTCCTGTGGTTCACCCCTCTGCCCCTCCGCTGCTCCTGCTGCAGACGCAGTGCCTGCCCTATTTTCCACAAACAGTATGCCTCCTCTTCCCACTCAGGTTCCAATTCCTCCGCGTGGTGCTGTGCAGCCTGCTCCCTGCGCTCTCGTGGAAGCATCTGGAACGCCTCCCATCTGGCCCTTGTGGGGTAAGGTCCCCAGTCTCGCACAGCGGGTTGCGCTGATGTGGGGCATGTCACCGGTCGCAGAGCACACACCTGCTCCTGTGCCCAGTCCTCCTGCTCTGTTGCATCTTGTTCAGATTCAGACGAACTGCTGTCGGAGATTAGGGTGGCTACGCTTGCTACTGTACTGTCGTTGTTGCAGCCTTCCTCGTCAGAGGTAACTTCCCCCCCCCTTTGCCTAGCGTTGTCACCCTCTGCCTCCGATGATGATGATGAAGATGACTCTGATAAGGCTGCAGAGGCCTCTAAGGGAGAGTTGGGGTCGTCGGTGGCCTCCATTTTAAATGTGCCATCTGGAGCCAGGTACATCAGGTACGCCTCCTCGCCGCTATTCTTCAAAGCTCGCAGGTCCTTCCTGGCTTGCTTAGTACTGATAAGCTGTGCCTCTACCAGTCCCATGGCCTGCCCAGACCCTGTAGATGACGACCCATGGTTGCAACCCGCGATGACTACTTTGATTCTGCGACCCATGTCCGAACTTCACGCTACCATACTGGGCGTAGTCAAATGTGACCTTCTTCTGTGCTCGTAGCCAGTCTCCGCCCAGCACTATGTCCACTCCGAGTGCTAATGGCATGACACGCAGTGTAACCTGTTTGGCATACTTGCCCTTACGTGTCTCGGCTGTGAGCTTCGGACGGACGCAAGAGTTGGCGTCGTACACGGTGCCATCTGCCACCTGCACCTTCATCGGCGTCTCGTGTTTCTTGGGCTGGAGTTTAAACTTCTTGGCGGCCTCCACAGAAGTGAAGCTAGAAGAAGCTCCAGAGTCCACCAAGACTTTTACTCGTACTCTGCCTACCCAAGCCCAGAAAATCAGCAGAGTGGGCCCCTTCGCGTCCATAGCAGCTAGTACATCTGCATCCAACCATTCTCCCCAGCGTCCAGACCCTGCGTCCACCCCTATCTCTGGTCTGATGCTGGCCAGTTTGTGCAGTCCTGGCTCCTTCTCAGGCGGATTCAGCTCCTCATCTGAATTGTCCTCCGGCAGATGGTACGTGCCGGCCTCTGCTATCTTGGCTTGCCAGCGAGCCTGCCTGGTGACCTGATCTTCTCGTTCTGAATCACCAGGCCATGGCGCAGGTCGAGCTGCCTCTGCCTCCTGATGCGCTCGGGTGATCTTCCTCAGCTGGTCAACACGCTCTCGAATCTGCGCCAATGCACTTCTGACTCTGTGCCCGTGCACTTCCACTTCTTTCCTTCTGCGCGTTACTGTCTGTGCTGCTTTCCAGGCTGCTGACACGTGTCCGTCGCGTAACCGTTGCTGGGCGTGTGATAGCACTGGCTGCTTAGCGCGATCCAGTTGTCGGCGCAGAGCTCTCCCGACCAGCTGGCGCGGGGCTGCTTCCTCTCTAAAGCGCACTCTTCTGACTCCTGGGGGCTGCAACGCGCGCTGGTACACCCCCTTTGTGCTAGGGGCTCCTTGACTCCCTTTGCCGAACAGAGAAAATCTGATCTGAACCTCTGTTGGTTGGGATGCCTGTGCTGGCGCAGCGTTTGGCTCAGTTCTCCCTGGTGCTACCACTGTGATTGGCCGTGACCTCTTCAGCCAGCGTAATGCCCGCCTCATTTTCTCCACCGCTCGCTGCGCTGGTCCTGGTTCGTGCCTCATCCGATGATCCTCTCTGAAGTGAGTGATCCACCGGTAGGTCTGACTTTGCCTGCCTCTCTCTGGTTCTCTTCCAGAGTCGGCCTCCCTCCTGTTGGCCATAGCGAGGTGCGGAGTACTTACCTCGCGGGCCTGGGGGCCTATCCGCGTTGTCCGGGAGAGGCACCGGCCCCCGTCGACTCTCCCTCGGCAAAATCCATGTGCTCCGGGGCTACCAGTGCCAGCTGCTGCTCCACTATCCCGCCAGATCCAGTATATATTCCCGCGTTCTTGAAGGTCTCGAAGGCCTCCTCCCAGATACATTTGACCCAGGCTGCTTTCTGCTGGGGCTGGTGTTGATGTGGGCAGTCGCGAGCCAGATGCTCCTTGGACTTGCATTTTCGACAGCCAGAGTAGGTTGACGATCCTGGCAGCTGCCGGCCTTCCACTTCCGTTGAAGTCGTGGTCGTGGGCATGGCGCAGCATTGTTCCTTGGGAGATGCTTCTTCCTCCCAGAATTCTGCCAAAGGAGCTACAGGGAAGGGGGATTGATCGCGGGCAGTCTTCAGATGCGCAGGATCCTTGCGCTCCTCCATCGTAGCTTGCTCCACATATCTGCGCAGTAGCTCTGCCTCCCATCCAACCTTCCCAGAGCTCTGGTTGAAATCCACCTTTCCAACTAATTCCTTGTGGACTCTGGCATGCAGTTCTGGTGTCAGTCCACTTAGGAATATTCCCGGTAGTGCCGCTCTACTTACTGGTCCCGTCACCCCATGGTTATGCAGCATTTCCAACATGTCGAAGGACTCCATGAGTGAGTGATGGAAGGTGGCGGCGTTTCTTCCAGCGTTCTTGCCAGAGGCTTGACGAGCTCGCGACAGCATATTGGGTAAGATACTCAGGTGAGCGTCAGTAACACACGCTCGCGCAAGCGTGGCCACTAAGTCGTCCGGACTCTGCATCTGGTTGGCCAACACTTTCTGATTTAGAACTCCTTGCGCTGACCCCTCCACCCGGTCCCTGATGATCAGTCGTAGTTCTTCTGGCACGGTGGTGATGGTGGCCCCTTCCTGATCTCCATCGTCGCAGGACTTCTTCTTCGTCAACGCCCTCTTCACCAGTGCCTCCTTGAAGTGATCTTGCAGTTCTCTCATGAACTTCTTCAGGGGAGCTAACAGATGTCCAGCAGATGGTCTGTCCCCGCTGGGGCTATCCGTAGGGCATGTGTACGTGGTGATGCGGTCCCGTAGTTTCCGTAGAGAAAGCAACAATCTGTCCTCAGCTTCCAACTCCTTCAGCTTGGTATAGTCTGCCCGCTGTTGATCCCTCTCTGTCTGCTCCTGCTCGACTGGTCTTCGGGGCGGTGGACAGTTCGGAGGTTCTTCCTCAGGTTCCTCTGGTGGAGGTGGAGGCTGGGACTGTCGAGGGGGTTGTGACTGTGGTAAAGTGACACTGGGAGTTGGGATGTTGGGCAGTTGGGCCAATGCACCAGACCAGGGCGGCTGAGTACAATTCTGACAGAGTGGAACTTGCTCACACGTTCTGTTGGGTCCCAGCATGACGTCCCATACTAACCCAGAGGCGACCTTAACCCCTCCAGCTGGTGACAACAGCAGTCTACCGCATCTGCTGCAATCCGTGCCGCTCTGAACAGCCTGATCCCGTCTGGGTCCTACCAGCTGCATCACCGGGCTGATCAGTGACTCCCGAGCTCTGTGGTTCTGAGCGTGCCCATAGCTAATCGCTAGAGTGGAGTACTGTTTGGCTATGGCCACGGCTGTCTGAGCATCAGCATCGTGGCGCCTCACGTAGTCCCTGGTACCCTGTTCTACAGTGATGGGTACCAGTGGGTCTCTCCACTCTTCCAGGGCTTCGTGGCTTGGTGGGGCTGCCTTAGCCGATGACGCTGAGCCTGATACTTCATCATTGCCAGACTTGGACGGGGATCCTCCGGACTCAGATCGGGTGGTTATGGCTAAACGCCACGCCTCGTCGGGACTCAGTGAGGGATGCCGAGCCTTAGTCCAGTCATACCAGACCCACTCCGACTCTTCGGGTGAAGGGACTACTGCGCAGATGGCCTCCTTTCCCTTCAGAACCTTCCTCTGGGTTGCTATCAAAGCTTCCCAGCCCTCCTCTTCCCAACTCACCACTTCACCTCGAGCTGCTGCCAGAGCGACGGCCTTCTGACGCTCTTCTGGGAGGCACTCAAAAGCCTGGTCCCGCAGAGCCTTGTCTTTGAACAAAGTTCTGACAGCCATCCCTTCTGTCAACTCAGGCTCCAGAGCTGATACTCGAGAGGCAGGCTCCTCATCTACAGCCTTCCCTTTTGCTGCCTTGACTGCCCTCTTCTTGGCTAACTGCTTCTTCCGCCTCCGTTGCCGCCTGCTGCTGCCGCTGCTGCTACCTCTGCCTCTACGCCTGCTGCTGCCGCGGCTGCCTCGCTCCGGGGAAACTGTAGAGTCGCTGGAGTCACTGGACCCACTGCTGTCGCTGCTGGGAGGGAAACGAGGAATTGAGAAGCCTGGGGGGTATGCCAATCCGCATCTGGGTATTTCCTCCCACTGCGGCACGGATGGCTGCCTCTGGGCCTCTGCTGGAGCCGCTGAGAGTGCTGAGAAGCGTTCCGAGAGTGCTGAGAAGGTGTTGCGGGTGGGGGTCGCTCCTCTTTCCTTAACACGTGCTCTGCCAAAGTTCACTCCTGCAAAGAGTTTCTTTGGTAGCCCTTCCTGGTGTAGCAGAGTCCCGTGTTTAAGGGCACGCCTGTATTCCCTCTCTGTCACTCCGGCCTGTAGCACAGCCAACTCCTGCGGGGAGGCCGGATGCCAAATGATCTTCCCGCTCCGGGTGCGGGGTTCATTGTAGAACCATTGTGTGAGAGTCTTCTTTTCCTCAGCTGACAGTGCAACTATCTGCAACCTCACGGGGGTTGAAGCCTGTGATTCCGCGCTGTCCCCACTGTGGTCGCTCCACGCAGTGCCGGCTCCCTCTATCCATCTGACCACCCGGACCTTCTGGTCCTTCCCGCACTTGCTGTACGCACGGTCCAGAGCTATTTGCTCTGGCGACCGGGAATCCTTCCTTCGGTCTGGCGATCTCTGCCTGTCCCCCTGAGGAACTGAGGGTTGTCCAGCTGGCTGAGCCTGCCGAGCTGGCTGAGCTGGAAGCTCTGATGCCTGGAGACGGGCTGATTCTCTCAAAGCTCTGACAGACCGTGCTCCTTCCTTCAGCTGCGGTCCGACTCTCTCCAGGGCAGCCACCAATTCCCGGCTGGCTAATTCCCCTCTGGCTTCCATCGCTGGGCGCGGTGTCGCTGGAAGGGGTAGTGCTGGAAAGTCCCCTGCAGAGACATAGGAATCAGGCAATACAAAGTCCGCGTGTTGCAAGGCTGATGCTGGCTGAGTCAGGTTCTCGCCAGAGCCTCCGGCGCTCAGGACAGGTGAGGGATTCTGATCGCGAATCGCTGGAACTGCGCCTGCTTGGGCGACTGGGGCCACACCTGCCTTGGCCGCTAAAGCAGCGTTTGCTGACTGTCCTGGCATTGAAGGTGAGGATGCCGAGACAGTCGAGCTAGAGGACGCTTGACCAGTCGCAGTCTGACTGACAGCGGCTCTGCTGCGCTGGATCAGAAGCTCAGTACGTTCTGGTCTCTTCCTGGTTCGTTCAGCGCGCCCCTCGCTGGTTACAGCCAGTCCTTCCAGCGTCGTCGTCGAGCCAGTTCGTGTGTCGGTAACAGCCGTAACTCCAGACACCGATGGCGTTGTAACAGCCGTACCTTCAGACACCGATGACGTTGTAACGACCATATCTCCAGACACCGATGACGTTGCGACAGCCGTATCTCCAGACACCGATGACGTTATAACAGCCGTATCTCCAGACACCGATGACGTTGTAATAGCCGTATCTCCAGACACCGATGACGTTGAAATTTGGCCAGAGCCTCCGGCGGAAAGGGTCGACGTGGGGACCCTATCCCCCACCATTGGGCAAGTAACAACAGTGGCACTTCCAGACACCGATGACGTTGAAATTTGGCCAGAGCCTCCGGCGGGAAGGGTCGACGTGGGGACCCTATCCCCCACCATTGGGCAAGTGACAACAGTGGCACCTCCAGACACCGATGACGTTGGAATTTCGCCAGAGCCTCCGGCGGAAAGGGTCGATGTGGAGGCCCGATTCCCCACTTTCGGGTAAGAGGTCGCAGAAACTGATTGTGCTGCCAGTGCTGCCATGTTCATCCGTTCTAAGTCCTGCAGCTTAGTGGCAATCGGAGTGAAAACAGGGGTATGAACAGGGGTCACCAGTGCCGGAATAACCCCTACTGGCTCACTGGGCAATGTACTCAGTGGTACTGGGCTCACTGGTACTTGCACAACTTCCCCCCCCCCCTGCCGAGGGGGTAATTCCTGCGCTGGTGGGAACGTGCACTAAAGGTGTCACAGCAGGTGGTTGCTGCATAGCTGCTTCTGTCACTGGAACAGGACAGGACAGGACCCAATTCGGTGCTACTGACGCCGTTGGGTACGGTGAAAGCTCGGGCACTGGCAAATTCGGCACCGGGGGAGACAGCATACCCGGAGAAGGGTACCCCATTGGTACGCCGTACGCAGCTGCTGGCAACGGAGTGTTATGTGGCCACAAGGCACGTGGCGGCAGTTGGTGCTGCTGACCGTACTGCTGTTGTTGCAGAAAAATTTGCTGTTGAAAATTCCGCTGGTGAGCTAAATCCTCACGGGGCTGCGGCTGCCAAAATTGACCGACTGGCGTTGTCATAATTGGGCTGCCGTTGGAGTTGCGCTCGTCGCACCCACTGTGGGGGCCAGAAAAATCGTACGAATTCCGCGGAAATTGCGGCGGCGCCGTCATAAAATCACGCTGCGGCAGTTCTTGCAAAAATCCGTACGCAGAATTTACATCAAGCTGCTGCGTTGAGCCAACGTACGAGAGCCCAGGTTGCGTGTGCGCAGCCGATTGCGGAAAGGCGTGTGAAACAATTCTGGGGTCGAGTGATTCGGAGTAATTCGCCGCCGAAAGAAACTGCGATTGCCCCGTGGAAGCCGCTACAGCCGTGTGCGGCGGAATTCCATGCTGAAAGTCCATGACTGCGTTGTGAGTGAACGCACGTTAACGGCAGTGAACTCACACAGTACGGGCGATAAGATTCTGCCGATTGACGCCGATTTCTGTCGAACAAAAGGCAAATCTCGCGGAAAGGCACCTGCAAGGACAAATTACATCACACTTGTACGTGTGGTATATGCATTCAGGAACAGTATATGATATATTTTCCGTCGAAATTCGCAGCCCTGACGAAAGGCGGACGCAATTAAGCGCGTTTTACGTCGTTGTCTTCAGAATTCTCGTAGGAACTCGCGGAAAGGCCTCGCGGAGAAGTCGTGTGCCGATAATTGTACACCCGAAGTTGCAGTCGGCACAAACAGGTCGCGTCTAACGCAACCACGCTGATACCAGTTGTTCGGGGGTGCTCTGTATAAAGAGCTT
The DNA here is from genome assembly GCA_001247695.2 of Cymbomonas tetramitiformis. Taxonomy (NCBI): domain Eukaryota; kingdom Viridiplantae; phylum Chlorophyta; class Pyramimonadophyceae; order Pyramimonadales; family Pyramimonadaceae; genus Cymbomonas; species Cymbomonas tetramitiformis. The sequence goes on from LGRX02003501.1 coordinate 27,772, forward strand.
CTAAGACTACTTACACAATGCAGGGAACCTAGTTCAATCCTACAAAGAGATATATATTGCTGTAAGCATGATACATATATGTGAATCGGATCTTTCTTAACTCCTATGCTGTTATGGCATTTGGAGTTTCTACGGCATGGTCGGCTAGACCGTTGCTTCTTGGTGCATATGAAAGCCATACGTGTTCGTGCTTGCAACCAAGTTCTTCTTGGCATCGTTAGGCACATTTTGAGCTATCGAATGCCTTGATAGGGGGTGTCTAAGGGGTCCGAATGGGCGTTTGTGGGGGGTAAATCGGTCGATTTGACACGCGGAAACGCCGGAGATTCCTGCATAGGAGTTAAATGTTGGAGTTACAACAGCCAGGTGTGGCTGTTCACAGTAACAAATTCAAAACTGTTTCATTCAGCCTGCTCAGCTGCTTTATGCCATGGTTTCCGATCTCGAACTTTCGAACATAACTCGATGTCGACTCCTGTCAGGTCCCATCATACTTCATGAGAACTCGATCTGTCACATCATAGAATCTGCCGACTAGCCCAGTTATATCATCACTATATTCCGAGCCACTCCATATCACTCTGAATAATTATAACTGTGCTGACTCGGCAATATTGGAGGTCTACCAGCTTTCCCTCCAATTTCTCTGACTGCTGGTTTTCCCACCAAAACTCACTTTCGGGTCAGGCATTTCTGTCAGTCATTTCTGTCAGACCCTCTTGTCATCTGGTCACATAAATGCCTGTCACTGGTGACTGTCATAGTACCCGTCACTCGTAGCTCTGACGCGCCGTCATTCTGTCTCGTGACTTACCCTAGCACATCTCGCATCATCACGGCGCCACCACACAGCGACAAAAGCCCCAACACTACAAGCTCCCCGTACACTAGGTGTACCCTAATCGTACTCTAATATGGATAGGTACCCTAAAATATTAGAGTGCAATCTCAAATATTGGGGGGCATTGTGTCAATTTAGGGAGTGATTCTAGTGTGCATTAGGATGTATAATATCCAAATAGCACCCATAGCAATCGAAAACATCCTAACTAGACACGCACTAATGCACGCACTAATACACCCTAACTACACCCTAGCCGCGCATGCTATCGCTTCCACATTTTAACATGCGATAGAGTATGTTAGTGTTAATTTAGAGTACAATACAAATGACACCTTAAATCATACTAATGCACCCTAAGATACCACGAGATGATATGGATTACATTCGGATGCATTAGAGTACAGTGTAGGCCCGTTCATAAGCAACAGGTCATTTCGATCCAGCCTCCAGCCCCGCCCTTGCTTATCTCCAAAATCGCGATATTTCTAGCCTTCCAGCGATTTCATTTTTTTCATATTGCTTAAATTGATCTAACGACCTGAAATTTATGTGTAGGACCCAGCCGATTGAACTGCTTACGCATGACCAATCGTGCAACATCAGCTCCCTGCGCAGCAAGCTGCGATTGCTTATGTGTCCAGGGTGTTCAGAGTCGCGAGCAAGACGGCATAAATCAGATGGTGAAAGCATATCTAATACTGTAATAGGATACGAACATCCCACCTCTCAAATATATAACTTGCTGTATAACAAGGTACATATGATACGCACTGAAATTCGGCTTGTGTGTAGGTTAAAAATTAGCCCGTGTACCAGGGAAGATATCTTTCCGTTGAGCTGGTACGGCCCCAAATCAAAAATTCTTTCGGCCCGCCTTCGGCCCGCCCGGTCCAAACTACAAAATGCCCGCGAAAATTTTAATCTTAAGTATGAGAAAATGCAAAAATCGCAAAATTTTCATCAAATTTTTGGAAGTTTGCGCCAAATTGGTTCGGCCCCAAAGCAATTTCTCTTTCGGCCCCTCTTCGGCCCGGGCCTCATTTTGACGACTCAGGTCGGCCCGGGGCCGGCCAATCGGGGTAAGATATCTTCCCTGCCGTGTACGCTATGAGTTTTGTTAAACACGATAAGAAGGGACGTTCATGAGTCGAGGCTGAAATGCTAAAACATACATAAATGCCGATTTAAGCATGCACATCTGGATGGCTGAAATTGCTAAAACAAACAAAATAAGCGATTTTGTGTTATCCTTCCGGAAGGCTGGAGTTGCTAATCGGGATGAGCTATAATTCCAGCCGTTTTGCAAGGGCTGGAAATTGCTTAACTTTATGCGAATTCCAGCGTTGGTTGCTTAAAAAACAGTTGCTTAAAAACGGGCCTACACTGTACAATCCAAATTCACTCTAAAGTACACTAATAAACCATAAGGTGAAATATATACATATCGAGTGCGTTAGGGTATTTTAGAGTGCATTAGGTGCACATTAAATCTGCCGATTAGAGTGCATTCGGATGCATTAGAGTACTATCCGAATTCACTCTAAAGCACACTAATATACCACAAGTGAAATATATACATATCGAGTGCATTAGGGTATTTTAGAATGCACATCTGACGATTAGAGTGCATTAGGAAGTTTAAGACATTTCGGTTTAACACTCAGAAGATTCATCGCGGGTGCTCGGCAAGTTTCATCGCGGGTGCCAACGCACAAAGAAAAGTTGAACTGCAAGATAATCAAAATACCCGTAAGCATATGCAGTTACATATTTACATGTTACACGCACTAGTATCTAGGGTACCACGAGATTGTTCTGATGCCTAGTAGCCCTCTACTATTCTTCACCGATCTTCTTGAAAGGAGCACTGGGGAAATCTTCACGGCTCAAAGCTCTCTCCACGGGTACTAGCACCCCACGCTCATCCACGATCTGATACTGCTCATTTAACAGGATGCCTGGCACGTGTTGCAACTCCTGTTCCTCAACAAGCTGATCTAAGTCGGCAGTCAAGTAGGAGCTATCGCCGTGGAAAACATGCGTGTCCAACACGAATTGGCACTTAGAGATGTGAGGACACGCACAAACATCGCGGACAACAACATCTTCTTCCTCGTCGCTTTCCGAATCAGCCCACTTGCCGCACTTGCACTGAGACGGCAGGCAGGGCTTGGTGTACACGTTGACAGCGACGACAACGGCACGCCAGTACGACAGTGTATCCTCGACGGTCGGCTTCAAGTCAACCACCATCTTGCACACCTTGACAGGTACCGAAACTCCACAGTCAGCGTCTTGCCCGGCCCACTCACCGTACTTGTTGAACTCGCATCCAGATATGATCTTGGCCAGTTCAGTCTTCCCTCTTCCAACGCGGAACTTCTTCATCATGCTGCACACCTGAAAAGGCAAATAACCAACATGTGTCAAAAAATGTACTCAGGATTTACTGTTGAACTGCTTAACTAGTCAGCACGGATCAACGGTCAGTTATTTTGTGAACTGCTGCACTAGTCAGCACGGATGTACCGCAATTTGCAGTACTGGTGAACTGCTGAACTGGAAACTGGAAAATAGCGAAACTTACCGCAACACCAGCCTTCACTCTTTGCTTCCCAGCTCGGATGTTCGCCTCCTTCACCACCGTCGGCACCTTCATGCCACTGGGCGCCTTTGGAGCTATTTGCTTCGGGGAAGACAGCGCACGTAACAGTTCTCCAGGGCGAACACCGGAGTTCATACAGCGGAATAAGGAGGGATGAGCAGCGGGGACCGGAACAGTGATCGACGGTATCGTACGTTGCATTACTGGTCCCCTAAACCGTCATAACTATTTTTGGTTTTGGTTGAAGTTAGTGTTTTCCATATACCCGCCGCATACGAAGGCCGATTTGTGTTTTGAGCATACCACTTGAAACGTATTTCAAAGGCGCATCGTACTGCATTGTTCAAAATTGAGCATCGAGTGAAAATGCGATGTCACCAATGAATGTATATCTCACGCATTGCGGCGCTGAATGCGTATCCACTGCCCCGTGTAAACCCTAATCATGACCCTAGCATGTTTTGCATAACGCCTAGCTATGTGTTGAAGATGTAACGTGACCTAAACAGGGTTGAGCATGCGTATTTATACGCGCAAACCATAACCGTGTGTTGTGTCAAACGATTTTCACACTCTTCATCGTTCGAGCTTGGAAGCGTGCGACAGTTTTGAGGGGCATTGGGCACGTAGTTTGATGCGCATAAGGGAGACCTTTTCAAAACAGTTTTCAAAAGCATTTTTGGATGTAAGACGGCTTCATAAATCAATTTTAGGTACCCTTGGGTCATATATGACCCAGGAAACGGTTTAAGTTAATAACACAAAATAATACACTTTCGACACAACTCAATGATTAGGCAATAACCCATGTCTTCTTCACAGGGAACACATCGGGCATCGCAAGGCAAAGTGTGGCATACCTGTCTGCAATTGTTTGCGGGCTTTGCTCTTCTTGTAGTCGCGGTTCTTGACAGCAACCGTAACCATACGGTTGATTAAAGAATACTCGTCGACCTCAGCCAGCGAGGGCATCGAACGGCAACAATCGTTGTAGGCCTTCATTTGCGCGGGACCTTGCTCGGACAGCACTCTCGGGTGCTTCCCTGCACAATTGCATACGTATTGCAAATAAAGATCAAGAAAAAACGAGAAGCTATCAATTTCGTTGAGGACACCGAACGAAGTACTGAAAAAGGTGCTGAAAAAAATACATCGACGAATTACCGGTCGGAGTCAAGTTCAGGGTCTGGAGCATGGCAACACCAGCTAACTTCTGCTGATTGGGGGTGAGCTTCTTCACTGAGATCTTCCTGATGACTGATTTTACGGCCAAGCCCGCATGAGGACCACCCGCACGACCAATTCCCCGACGAGGACATGGTCTTCCTACACGGACAGTATCACCGTAGTTATGGTGATGGCGCAAGTAAACAACAGGGTTGCTCACACGGATAACAGTTTCAAGACTGACGCGGCTGGCAGAGGGCGTGGGCCCAGCATACAGTTCTGGGTCGTCTGTGATGTGAAGCTGCAAGTCGCGTTTGACCATGTCCCACAGACTCGTCATCGCCGCCGTCTCGTCGGTGAGCGGCCCAACGTTCGGAAACCCGAAGGTACGTGTCCTCAGAATAGTCCACGGCGAATCATCTTCGTTTGGCGCCAAGGTTGCACCAGCAGTAATTACTGGTGCTGCCACGAGGTGAACCGTCAAAGAATTCAAATCGGCCATGGTCTGACCGGAAGTGGCAGACCACAACCCTGATGAGTTAAAATCGAAGTCAATGCTGGGGCAAACTCCAAACTCAGACATTGCGAAGTATCCGAAAAGTATCCGAAATGCACCCGAAATGATCTGATAGCTCCCAAATTCGCGATTAAATACCCCCGACGAATTCAACAATTTGCAATTTGAATTTCAAAAACTAAGCTTATCCTCCACGTCACGATCCCCGTTCATGCATCGGCCCAGAGCGTGACACCTGTCAAGTGTCATCATAAATTTGTAACGCTATTTTGCGTCTTCAGCGCAAACGAGGGAGGTTGGATCGAAACTCCAGAACCGAAACGCGCGCGAACCGTAGAGTACCGTTCAGTCTGCGTAGCCCTTACTGAGCTTTGAATTCATGCATGATGCTGTCGGACAAATTTTGGCGTTCGGTCAATTTTTGGCGGTAGGACAATTCGGCTGTCGGACGAATTTTGGCGGCGCTGCTGTTCAGTCTTCACACCACGCAGCGGCTTGCACGTTTACAGCAGCACTTTGCAATGAGTATTATTCGCCGCATTTTTCTTGTCTCCCTTCTCTTATATAGGGAACCTCTTGTAGATGCTGGTGGAACGCGAGTCTACTCTCTTTACTCCACTCGCGAAGCTCCTAGTGGCCTTGATGACCCTGTTTTCGAGCAGCCATTCACAGCCATACCAGGTCATGTCTCCGATCCTCCCGCTGCCAATATTCCACATACCCCAGTTATCGATACTGCTTATGCTTTCGACGAATCCACCCTGTATGGCAACGATGGTTCAACCGAATCAGGGAGTTCTGGTTACGAGTTTCCACCGGGTTTTCTGCACGAGTATAGCTCTCTTGCCTTATTCTTGGCGCCCCCATTACGTGCCACTTACCAGTTGTATCCAGGCGCCGAAATTTCACTAGGCACAGAGTGTGCTCGCCTTTTGGAGCTGAAATTGAGCGGTAGCGTACCTGTCAAGTACATGGATTCCTTAATAGTTGGGAACAAGGCAATTGTCGATCACCTGACCTCAAAAAAAAACTTATATCCTGCAACTTACAAGCAAGTGCTTGCTATTCTCGGGGTGGACACATATCACAAGTTCGTTCGTGAGGCTGGCAACTCTGGTCTAAAATTTGTCTATTTTACTGTCCAACGCTGCATAGGTGAATTGTTTCAGGATACGGAATTCGTGCAAGCATTGCGCCACGGCCGGTGGCAGGTGGTGCTGGTAAGCAGGATGTTGAGCTATCAGTTAGTGATGGGGAGGATGGGACTCCGCCGGCAAATTGTGCAAAGGAGCAGGTTGTTGAGCTTGGTGCATGGGAAGATGAGACCCAGCTTCCCGAAACGGAGACTGTTCCTAGTTCTGTAGTTCAGGAAAGCTACACCCAGCGGAATGTGCGGACCATGGGTTATGATGGGCGGGCGCAAAAGTGGTCCCCGGACCAGGACGAGGTAGAATACAATAGTGAGGAAGAGAGCGCTAGATTTAAGTGAGAATGTATAGTGAGCAATATCTGTGCTACTTAAAATGATACTAAGAGGCGGAATCAAAGCCCGCGTTGTGAAAAGAAAGCACGTGCATAAATAATGGTTAGGATACAAGCGGAATCATACCTCGCTAGGGAAGATACCAATGGGCATAATTAAAGTGACGTGTAGATGGGTCATGCATGTTTCGCGGCGACACCCCATAGGGTTTCAGCCAAAATAGCATCCGAACGCGTGCGAATCATGGAAAATGGATTAGACCATCGTTTTCCTCGATATCGAATTGTGTTTAGACACATATATATATCATAGTTTTATGTTAAATATATCAATACTTTGAAACCCTAACCCAAATCCCCATTTTAGAGCCCCTCCAGGTGCGATGTGACAATTTCTTGTGCCTATGTGCTTACCGCAAATAATAGGGAAACTTTGCATACATATATATCGTTCTTGCATGGACAAACACAACAATATATTGTTTGTTGGGATAGTATAACTAAAACCCAAAATCTGATACCCATGGGTGTTATGGGTTGTTCCGCAGTATAATGATAAATTATCATTATAGGGGCCTATAATGATAATTATCATTATAAGCCTTATAATGATAATTATCATTATAAGGGCCTATAATGATAATTATCATTATAAGGCTTAGTAAGTCCTATAATGATATAAGCCTTATAATGATAATTGACCGAGACCACCGCCATTATCATTATAAGGCTTACTGCACTGTAGTTTCAAAGATGCGTGGCCGATGCCTTCGTGCTTATGTGTGTTAATCCATACGAAATATTCCATGGAATAAATGTGAATATCCCGCACAAACGGGAAGCGCTCGGCCGTTTTGTAAAATTAGGGTGCACCCAAAATACAAAACGCATCTTTGAAACTCGGAAGTTTCAAAGATGCTTGCCGGTCGCGTGCAGCGGTAAAAAGCAAGTCGAAGGGTTTAGGATATAGAAGAAGTACAGGGGCCTTTTTTTCAAGCAGAACACGCCGGGAGTGTCTATTACAACGGCGCCCACCATTATCACAGGCGAGACAAACCTTCTTAAAGCTTTTTGGAGGCTTCCTCATGATGGCACCAGCGGGAACGAGAGTGTTTGACCTGCGTGCACATTATTTGAACACGAGTCGTGAAAAGGACCACCGGTCATAGCCGGATGACATCAAGAAAACTTAATCTAAAATCAACATGAAAATGGGTTAATCTAAAATCTGAAAGAAATAATCTAAATTAAACATTTTTCCGGGGGGCTTCGGGCTTTGGGTCAAAACCCCCAAACGTGTTCCGGGCCATTTCTTTTTGAAATTCAACACCCTATTACGGTAGCGATCCTCGTGCTCCGGCGCCAGGGATCGAAAAAAGCGCTGGTATTTCACTTCCCATATTGTTGCTACCCCTCCATCTCCATTGCGTCATAAGGAAGATCACAAAATTTTCCACCAGCAAGGATGGGGAAGTCGCCAAAGGGCCCATGATGGTCAACTCGCTCAAATTCTCTACCTTAATGTATTCCACGAGCGCCACCACCTTAGCCTTCTTGGGTGTCGCCAACCGCGAATCAAAATTCTCAAGCTTATTCAACGCGGTCCACATACATCGAATGCTTCATGCGGTTTTCCAGGTGAATGACGGGGATACATCAAGTTAACGGGAGCCCCGAAATCCTCTTCGCACTTTTTCAGCCCTAAGCCGGCGACGAAACTTTTAGAAATTGAGGCTGATTTTGTAGGGTTTGGGCTTCGTACCATACCTATTTGCACATATAATTGTTGGTGATGTTTATGTCAACACTAAGGCTGCCATTTTGAGTTTGAGCTATCAAACGCATATGTACATTCAATATGGGCTGAGAAATGAAGTGTCGAATGTAGGGTTTGCTGTTTTTTGTTTTGGGGATTCATTCTCATGCCACGAATACTCGCACCTCCCAGACACAGATAAAATGTGATAGAAGAGAAAAAGGAAAGGAAATTTGACTTCTTCTAACGGAGACGTAATATTAGCAGGTGCACAGCGGTGAAGCCTGCCCCTCTTTGGGTTTCCCTATCTGTTATCACCCAGTCCAATGCACTAGAGAGTTTATCCCCTCTGCTAGCCGGCTGAAGCACAGTCGATAACAAGTTGCATGCTGCAGCCATTCCTCATGACGGGAGGCTGCAGGATGAGGCCTACAACAGCTCGTCAAAGATGCACCTAGCCTAGCACACACCTAGCAAAAACGGTGGATGCAAGAACTCTGACTAGTGGAGTACAGTGCCATACGTGCTCCCAATCGGTGATTCAGCTAGGTTGCATATCCTAAGATACAGGCAGGCAATGAGCAGCTGTGCAATCACAGTCTGGCTCCATGAATTGTCATTTATGACCAGGTCTTCACAGCCAGGGTTCGGGAGAAATTGTGGATCGAGATCGCCACGCCTAGAATCCACGCCGCTGCAGCCACTGAAACCCCCCCGGGTGCGTTGTGATATGGGGGACAAAACGCGCGGTGAACGGCAAAGTTGCTCAACTCTTGATCGCTTGGCCAAATAATAATGATATGGCGCCAGACAATTCACAAGCAAGGTTGAGTCGGTGCGTTAAGTGGCATCGCACAGAAGAAGGAGCAGGCGGCCTGTGACTACTACCATGCAGCCCTTGTGGGAGGGCCAAAAACGCCTTTTGGTCCTCCCACAAGGACCAATTTTCAAATAATTTATTTGGCATTATAATCGTGATTCCGGATGTGTATCCCATGAAAGTTGGTTAGTATGGGTCCTATATTAAGTACTTCGATGGATGGCTCGGTATATATCCACGCAATATATCCATGCCAACTACATTTAAGACTACTATACTCAGAATTTTCAAAACGTATTTTTTTTGAACTACTTTCAAAATCTGTCAAAAGGGTGCATCATCTTATCTATTTTTTCACCAATTGTATAGCATGACTAGACCAGCGAGGATGCGATCATATCAACCCAACATCGATGTTCCGATGATATTTGGGCGATAGACCTGGTTGGAATGCGTATATTGGTTGTTTTCAATGTATAATTTCACCCGTATATTTTGCGAGCATTTTGGTGCGAGCATTTTGGTGATGACATGTAGTCCGACGTACACAACGAAATGCTCGCTTGGGAAAGCATACCTGAAACACTTGCTGTATAAGACACATCAAAACTTCAACTATATACGCATTGTGAATTTCTGACAGCTTTACATCATCCAAACGTCGAATCATGCGACGGGAATTAATTATCTAAGATGGCCAAGCAACAATTTCTGAAGTGTAACATTCGAATATTTGGGGATTCGTTTGGGGCTCGGCATGCGCCATGTTGCAATGGAGCGGAAAGGGCGTCTAGAGACCGAACTATCACATTAAGTTTCCATATTTGGTCATAAAATCAAGATATATCACCATGAGCACCACTAAGAGGCCCCCATGCGGCCTCCAAAATATTATAAGGTGGTGGTCCTTGTGGAAGAACCACCGTTTTTACGACGACTTTTGCACAAGCATACCCTCGAAGCGTGCCATGTAAAAATACAACTAAGGGCACCTATGGGTTGTCCAAATAGGAAAATGAATTAATCTAACTCATAAATATGATGCGTGGCAGTTGTCGTATATGCTTAAAAATAATTGATTTCGTGACCAATGTCACCATTACGCACTAGTCCTTGTGGGAGGACTTTGAATTTGGGCAGTAGCCACCTGAGTCGCTAAATAAACGCACGCGTCTTGAATTTCAGCGTCTAGGCCATCCGCCTGGTCCCACGGGTTCTCGTCCTCGAGTTCAGCGATGTCCTCGTCCCCATGGGCACCCTGATCTGCTGCCTTTCCCTTTTGCATCGGATTCGCGGCGGGCTTGGCGGTATCGATGTCGCTTTACCGCGGCATTTCTCATCAGGAGATGGCGATTGACCGGTTTCTGACGCGCGCGCTAAACAATGTCGCTGAAAGTGCTGAAGACGACCGCTCCGCTGCCAGATGGCGGCGCGGTCTGACTGAACTCCCTGGGTTTCACTGACCCAGAGGCGCTGTCAAATAAAGGTGAAGTTGCCGCGCCTGGCACTACGGCCGGTGTTGAGGAGGTAGTCGTGAAAAGTCCCGTCGCCGGAGGCGTATCCTTCCGCTCCCCAGCTCGTTCCCTCGCGTTCTGCCTTTGCGTGCTGCGTCGTAGCATTCTTGCGCTAGGCCCCTGCGTATGGGCGGTGCCTTGCGTCGATGGAGGAGGCGGAAATGTCGATGTATTCGCCAAGCCAATCGTGGTTTTGCTTGCCCGCTGAAACGCGGGAAGGCAAACATCTGCTGCCGCTGCCACTGCACGAGTGGCGCGCAAAGCAAGATGTCAAGGTATGTCTTACGCGAGGTCGACTTTACACAAAACTTCTGATTTTCTAGATCGTGAGATATAAGCGATTTAAGTTTCCGCTTATGTATGGTTAAGTATGGGAGATAACTGAGCGGTATCGACCATAACTTTTCAATGCCTGGTCAATTGCATACCTGGAGTACGCAATATGTTTAGATTGCTTTGAGCGACATGTTTATCGAATAAAAATATTTTCGGAAGTTTTGTGTAAAGTCGACCTTGCGTAAGACATACCTTGATGTGTTCAAAGCGAGGCTCTGCTGCGGCCTGAGCGCGATGGTCTCGTCGTCACCGATGCATTTCGGTAAGGCGGGTGCCCCTTACATTCGTGCAAGCCGGTGGGCCTTCAACGCAGCCTGAGCTGTGCTGATGAGCAGCTCCAGGCTCATTTCCGCTTCTTGTTGCGGACTGGGTGCCAGTTCCGTTTAGGATCGTGCCGAAGCATGTGGCCTTTTAGGTGCTGCTTGCTTTGCTTTGTTTCGACATGCTCGGCTTTGGAGCGGCTCTGTGCATTGGGGGCGGAGCGGCGGCTGACACGATCGAGAACCACGGCAACTTCAACAGTCAGGCTGACCCGGTGATTTGCAACGGGCAGGTATGTCTGTACCCGGCCATCGACACAGTCAGCCCGGAGACCTTGCAGCAGGTACTGCAGGTGTTTCCGGCGGCGGGTGAGCCGGCATCCACTTCTGGTGGTGTGGACAAGGGTGATTGACGGATTTCACCTGCCACGAGGCCGAGCAAGCGCATACCCCCGAGGCGGAAAATGCGTAATGGGTGATAATGACCATTATTTTAGGTGTATACAGTCACTAGACCTTATAAGAGGCAAAGTTAGTTACCACACACACACACACACACACACACATTTTACACATCTGACGAGGTTCTGAGGGTTGAATATGAGTTTTTGGCCAGTTCGTGAAGCAATTTTGCAAAATGTGACTCGTTTTCGTGGGGTACTTTGGGAGACTTCAGCAAGGCAAAACTGGGTTCGTAATCACAATTTTTATTTTTAAGCAGGATTTCACTAAAGTGGTAAATATCAAGAATTTTCATTTCAGAAATTTATCCAATACCCTCATAGTTAATGGTGTTCCAACACACTCGGCTGGTCCATTTCATGGAAGCAACTACTAATGCTGCGGCAAAAACTAGAAACCTAGCTCTTCATCCTTTGGGACCTTCCCGCTTACACGTTCCCACCTTAACCATGAACCTAACCTGTGAGCTAACTGTGCGTACTAACTCCTTGCCATGCGGTCTTCTTCATTTTCAGAAATTTATCCAATACCCTCATAGTTAATGGTGTTCCAACACACTCGGCTGGCCCATTTCATGGAAGCAACTACTAATGCTGCGGCAAAAACTAGAAACCTAGCTCTTCATCCTTTGGGACCTTCCCGCTTACACGTTCCCACCTTAACCATGAACCTAACCTGTGAGCTATCTGTGCGTACTAACTCGTTGCCATGCGGTCTTCTTAATCATTCTCGGAACGTCAATGCCCCCGAGAGGATCTTCTCTTCATTCGTCAAGGTCACGTCCGGGTGCAGCGGAAGGTCGATAGGCTTGCCCGCGATCTTCATGAATTTCGCTGGCACACGAGTGCAGCAGGCAAACTTCAAGCAAAATTGAAATTTTGTCTCAACCCAAACTTCATTCACCAGGCGTTTGCCCATTACCGCAACGCGTGGCGCACGTGCCCCCAAAACAGGCTGCTCCACTTTCTTCCCGGTCTCCCGCGCCAAAGTTTTTTGAGTGGCACATCCTTGTTGACAAAACTTTGCCGCACAAGTTGCCTGGCGTCCAGAACCAGGGAGTACCATCCACTGACCTTGTTTCATTCCGTTGCCATTTGCCTGCACCGTGGGTGTCGGGGTAATCTGGACCGCCGCCATTTCCTTCAAAAGGTACTGGACTTCGTTCACAGTGAAACCCGACTGCAGGTAAACCCAATTTCCAGGTGTGAACTTGGCTTCCTTCAGCACGCAACACATGTGCACGCACCAATGCACGGCGGTTCCTCGGCCACGTCTTGTCATCAACGTTTGCCAAGTCTTGCAGCTACAAGAGATGCGTTGTCTTGCCACTTGTTGCTCGTTACGTTCTCCGAAGAATACCTCCGTGGACGCGTCGATGTAGCCGAACACAACTTGATGTGCAACTTCTTTCTTGCCATATACGGCCACGGTGAAACTGCGATCAAGAATGCCGTTGACAACATTTCGCCTTGAGAGCCTCGGAGTCGGGGCGCCCACCTGCAATCCGATACTTCACTATGAAATTAGGAGAACACGTTCCAAAAACAAAAAGTGTTCGTTGTAGGGTTTCTAGAGTTTTAGGGTGATTCACCTGTAACACGGTGCACTTTGTTTCCCCGAGAAACAGGCTGGCAAGCATCTTGGCATGCCATGGCGGTGTGGCCAGTTGGTACATGACCTCCAGTTGAGTCCCAACACTCAACCTCGCGCCAAGTCGCTCCGTAGAATAGTAGTGCACCTCACCGAGGAACTCGACAACGAGCTCCTTCTTCACACGCGCCGAAGTGAACCACTCCTTGTCCGCCGCGGTGCTGTTCCGGTCCGAGTCCACCAACCATTCCCAAGCAGTGCCGTCTTCGTTTCGCTTGGCAGCGATGATCGCGGGTGCCGCATCAGTCAAGTCGACTTCCACGCGCCTTTTCTTTGGGAAATGGCGTTGCGTGTCCGGGCGATGGTTGCGGGAATCCAGATGGGAAGGGGTTGTTTTCAGGTACGCCTCCTGTAACTCATTCAGCGTATCACATGCGAAGTGACGACCTCGGCGTGAAGCCTGTTCCAGTTCGCGTCTTTCTTGGTAAAGAGTTCCAGTGCGGCCATGCTCTCGTTGTTCATGTCCCCCCGCCAAGATGAATTGCAACTTGTACGACTGCTGGATGAAACTGACCGCCGTCACGTGGAAGCACTCCGCCATGGTGACGAGTCCGCCGAACACTTTCTTCTCGCGTCCGATCAAAGGTTCCGTCAAGTTGGCACCCTTGTCAGAGAAGAAATGCAAGCAGCGCATTGCCTCTCGCTCGTAGAACGACACAAGCTGCATCAGGTTGTACTCCACGTCCTTCCTGGTTTGCTGCTCGATGAAAATGAACAAAGACTTCCGACTTTCCATGATCGTCAAGGGTGAAAGGGCTTCAAGCCAATTGTTGGTCAATCGATTGTACTCCTCCTCCTCGAAGTCGTCCTCCAGCCATTTGCAGTGATTACCCACTGCCTTCACCACGTGCAAGTCGCAATCCTCTTCGATGCATTCGCCCTCCTCATTGGTCACGCGGGTCTTCCTGCGTTGGTCGAGTGGCAGGTGCTTGTTGTAGTGTAACCGGAGTCCTGCCCAGCCACATCCACCACTGTCCCGCACGTACCGTCGGGCACGAAGGCTTGGTTTTCCTTTCGGAAATTCCTTGGCCAGTAGCTCCTTGCTATAGATCTCGCCGTTCACATCTTCCTTGCACTTCAAGGCCAACGTATAGTCGATGCCTTCCCACATTTTTGCTTCGTCTTCGCCTCGCTCGCCTCGGGGCAATGGGAAAGTCGCCAACTTCACGATGCCCAAGGAAGGAAAGACAGCACACACCTGTCACACAATAAAATTAGCCTTAGATTAACAAACTCGCGACTCAAACGTTACTAATTGGTTCGCAAACCCTCACCTGCTCAATGACTGAGGTCCTCACTAGGCTGTGTCCACCATCCGAGTAAGCCGGTGAAAGATTGAACGGCGGTTTGCCGATGCGTCTGTCCATCAGCAACATGATCTCCGCAGGAGACCAAGGCAAATCGATGGGAGACATGAAGTATTTCAGCGGATGTCGATCAAAGTGGAACAAGCGGAAACCCTTCGACTTGAGAATGCGATCAAGCTCTTCACATTCCTTTTCTGCGCTCTTGTTGATTTTATGGTCACCAAGTGCTTGTTTCGCCTTCAGTACAGCCGCATTCACCGCCCGGTTGTCTTGCACCTAATGCGAAACAAAAGAAATAAACCAGTTTCCTCATTAATGTCAAAAAGTAGAGAAACATGTAAAGTTCAAAGCGAAACCAAAAAAAATAGCCAGTTTCCTCATTAATGTCAAAAAGTAGAGAAACATGTAAACTTGAAAGCAAAACCAAAAAAATAGCCAGTTTCCTCATTAATGTCAAAAAGAAGAGAAACATGTAAACTTCAAAGCGAAACCAAAAAAAATAGCCAGTTTCCTCATTAATGTTAAAAAGTAAACAAACGTGTAAAATGCGAGGCATTCTAATAGAAACGTACCAGTTTCATCATTAATGTGAAAACCTTAAGAAACAGATAAAATGCTAAGCAAAACAAAAAGGAAAGAACTTGTACCTCAAGAGCGACATTGAACACATCTTCCAGTCCAACTTCATCGGAAGAGAGCATCTTCTGAAACGCATGCATTGTGGCCGCATGTTTCAGTTTCTCCGTGGAAGCGTGGCCAAAAGCTGGAACGGCTTTCGCAATTGCTTCTCGCGTTTCCGTCGAAAGAATCGCCTTGCCTTTCTTGTTCGCGGGTGTACAAGTGTGCACACCCTTGTGCTCAAAGAATAGAAGTGTCCCAGAAAACTTATTCGATGTCACACGAGCACAGATGCAGCGTGCTGAGCACGAAACAGCCTTAGTAGCAACTTGGCACTTCGGGCACATGGGACCAAAAACCTGGTTCGCGCCCGAAAATATTAGAGAACGTCACAAAAAATTAACGCGGAAACTTGAGAATATTTCTGGAATGTGAAATAAACCAAAACCGAAAGTATTTGTTTACCTTATTCCCAAGGTATTCCTCGTCTTTGCTTCCTGAGGTACGTTTCTTCACCCGTTTGACGAAGTGCTTACCACCAACTTGAAAGAAAACGCAGTCTTTTTCCTTGCAAATGTACTCGCCAAGGCAGTGTTGGGCACGTGCGGTGACATTGCCTTTCCCGTATAACTCCGTTAACTGCTTCCAAGTGGTATTTCCAGGTTCAGACCAGCAGCGATTGGTAACGAAAAAGTCCAATTGCAACATTGGAACGCCTTTCCTTCCCCCTTCAAGTTCACCTTTAAAGTGCGTAGCAAAAAGAACATCCCCTGAAACGTCCAAGGGAACCTTGGAAGTCTTAACGACATCTGAAGGCCAGACCACCCCTTCTTCGTCGGAAATAGGTGTGCTGTCGGTGTCTTCATCTGGTTCTGTTTTCTTCGTGCGACTTGCCTTCGAACTGACGGCTGTAATTCTGACATCCTCTTCCGAGTCCGAAGATGTTTTAGCTTTGACATTGGAGTCTTCCACCTCAAAATCTTCAATGAAAATCTGGTAAAGATGCTCAGGTTCTACTGGGTACAGGTCAGAGGTTTCGAAAATATCGTTAGTCTCCAAGTCCATCAGCGTGAAACATTGTTCATCGCTCAGACGAAATATTTTAGTAATTACGTCTGAAGCAACGTAGCCTTCACCTTTTGCGTAGTAAACTGGAAGTTCAAATATTTTTTCTGTGCCATCGCTTTTATAAACAAAACTCACAAATTTTGACCCCATGACAGCACGTTAACCTCCGGAGGCAACGCCTCCGAAAAATAGTTTGAAAAGAACAACCCCGCAAACAAAATGTATTTTCGTTTTTTGACACTCGTTCGAAAATAAAGTGTGCCAGCCGGTATATTTAGCGTTCGAATAATTTTTTTATTGTCTGGAAAAAAAAATATTATAAATTTTCAAGTCGAAACAGCGCGCGTACCGACCCGCAAAATTAACGAACTCACAGACGTGACAGGTCAGAGAAAGAAACTCGAGATTGCCTATTATTTTACGAGTACATATTTTACCCTCGAACTTGACCTTTATTTCAATACTATAAACTTCACCTAAACCAAAACACTGTTTTTTTAGGTGGAACATCCTTGCTCAACAAAAGGCCAATAAAAAGAAGAAGGTCAAGTCCACCGAGCTCCTTGCTCTGTTCGAGAGCCCTGATTTCGATCAGAGGTTTTTCCAGCGACTCTTAAAGATTGTAGAGTACTTATCCGACAAGGAGGAGATCGAGGGAATCATCCGTACCTGTTGTAACACTCTTGGTAAAGGGTGCTGCTTGAATCTTGAGTCTTTGTACCTCAACAAAGAACTGGAAAGGCTCACCCTGCCATTGCAGCTGCAAGCTTTCAAGGAGTGCGAGCTTAGTTTGCCCTTTGTGGAGAACACGCCTTCGGGCGGCGTTCGGAAGATCTCTGACGCGGGCAAGCTGAAGGCCATTGACGCAAGTGTTGCGCGGCCTACGAGGATCATCACCTCTCCCCGCTCTTTCACCGATTGCTGCACAGTCCTTTGGATGAGAGCCCAAGTGGTTTTGCACATCGCAAACATGGGCGGGCAGGCAACGGACACCGAGAAAGCCACGCAATGGCTGGATAGCTTGCAGGCCGGGAAACAGGATGCTACCTTGCTTGGAGAGGTACATTACTTGTCTATTTGATTTGTTGCTTTATATTTTTGCATGGAGACATGGCTTTTACATCATTCGGTTATTTTTTCAGTACGATGGGGTGAAGGCACCTTCAGCTCCAAATGCCGGGCGCCTGGTGGGGAAGGAGGACATCTTTGTGAAGAAGACCGTGAAGAAGTACATTGACTTCTGTCGTTGGAAAGAGAGAACCGAGGAGCGAACAGGGGCCACTTCCGAAGCAGGAGATGATGACGTTTCGCAAGGTGATGTTGAAGAAGAAGAGGGAGAAGAGGATGGAGAAGAGGACGAAATTGATGAAGACGATTTCAACCTCACGGATGAAGAAGATGACGAGCGAGAAGCCCGTCTGGGGAGGCAAGAGAAGCGAAAGCTCGTCGAGCAGTTCGACGAGAGGGAGAGGAAGCTATCGAAGAGGGAAAGGAGAGACCCAACTTTCATCGAAGAAAAGTAAGTTTCTTGCCCACAATTCTTGAGGTACCCGTGACACCGGAAGACTGATTGAAGTAATGCTTTTGTCACAGAGAAACAATGGATAAATTGGGTGCTGAACTGGAAGATGCCGAAGCCAAGGACAAGGAGGCGGCGGAAAAGCTTGCCAAGAAGAAGGAGGAGAAATTGCAAGAGCTGGAGGCGGAGAAAGCGGCACGGAAGATGGCCAAAGAGACCCAGCGGAGGGAAAGCATTGCATCGGAAGAAGTCATGGAAGAAGCAGAGCCTGACCAGCCGCTTGATTTGACAACGGCTAAAGAGCAATACGTGCTACAACCCCATGGAGGAGTGTTCCGAAATGGCCAGGAGATTGAGTGGGGGCCGTCTGTGGAAATTATGTCTTTCATTTCGGAACGGTGGACGTCCCTTGAATACGAGCAGAACTATTTCGTGCACGTGCTACTCCTGTCGACGTCTGACATCATCAAGGAGCATGCTGGTCAAAGGAAGAAGCGCGGTAAAGCGGGAGAACCGGAGAAGAGAATTTATTTTTGTTTGAGGAAGCACAAGCTGGCGGGTGCCGTGCAAGATCCCGTTGTTCTTACGTCGAAAGTAATGATTGGTGGAGGTAAGTTGCTTGTTGTGGAGTGTACCTGTTTAATGATGCACTCTTACATTTACATCCCCTGTTGAAGACGAGACACCGGACTGAAACAGGTGTCCCCATGCTTACGTTGATCCTTGGAACGTACGAAGAGGTTGGCGCCACCATGCACGCCACTCTGATGGAGGGTGTTGGAGTTGCCGCCATCATCACGGATGTGCCATGGGGAGATGAAAAGGAGACATCGTACAACACAAAGGTTGACTGGGGAGCAGCCATGCGCGCGGTGAGTGTGGTGTTTGATGCGAACAAGGATCTCGAGGAGGAGAACAAGAAACGGGATCTGGGAAAAGTTGATGGAGACACAATAATGTTCGCGATGGGTGACATCACGGCACTGAATGCAATCAACCAAGAAGCGGCAAAAACTAAGTTGAAGGTAAGATGGTCACTTTCTTTTCAGCTATATTTAAATGTGAATATTGGTTAACTTAGTAGAAGAAGCTTTTTGGTGTAGGTGTATAAAAATATGCCTGGATTTGTTAAGCTTGATGGGAACCGCATGACGGAGGTGAAAGGCAATACGCCTATTGCCTCTGGTCATCTGTACACGACACTGGCACGATATTTGAACAAGCCCAAGTTGGACTACAAGAAGCAAGTGGAGTTGAAGTCGGAAAAGTTGAAGGAGGAAACGGGCATCACCCATCTCACCAACTTCTACTGTGGCAACGTGCTTGGCCCATTTTCCGTTCAGGAGTGGGATGTGGCCGAGAGCCTGCTGGAGGCAAACATGACGAATCTCATTAAGGAGGGCAAGTGCAATTATACTCTGAGCAAAGCCTTGGGCATGTACACGGGTAAGCTCTGGAACGAGTTCCATGAATACGGCAAGTCATTTCAGGCCCTTCACTCGCAGAAAGTGTTCAAGCATTGCTGCTACACTACGGGATGCGTGGCATTGGACAAGATCTGCGAGGCCAACAAGGAAACGCTGGTCGTGGGACAGAAGTCCATTCCTTTGTGCGAGTACCTGGTGGAACGGTACACAAGTGCCATGGGACAGGTGGTGATGGATCCCTTCATGGGTTCCGGTAGTTGCGGAGTGGCGGCGATTCGGAAGGGAAGATGCTTCTACGGGTTTGAGCAGAAACAAACCAACTTTTTTGCAGCCCTGTTCCACCTCTCTCATGCTGTGCAGTCTTACGTGGACGGCACTAACGAGGAGGAATACTCTCCACCGTAGGCCCCCTTGGGGAAGTTGGCTACGTAGATGCAGATGTTCCGTTTAGTACGCACAGATAGCTCACAGGTTAGGTTCATGGTTAAGGTGGGAACGTGTAAGCGGGAAGGTCCCAAAGGATGAAGAGCTAGGTTTCTGGTTTTTGCCGCAGCATTAGTAGTTGCTTCCATGAAATGGGCCAGCCGAGTGTGTTGGAACAATGAACTTGAATGAACTTGATGTAATCTATGATTGTATTAGCCACCGACCGCCCTGCATCAAGAGTCTTGGTGCAGGCCTCGGGAAGAATTAGCAACGATGGGAAAAAAAATTGGTTGCCTTTTCATGGTTGCACGCGTCATCCTGAAACTCATGAAAGCCAGCAGTCGAATTCGGGCATTTGTGCATCCCAAAAGGACAACCGTAATGACGCAACCTTCAAAGTGGAGTACATAAAATTCCTCTCATTAAAAGTATGTCCGAAAACGACAAACTCGGGTCCTCGTTACCTCGTAACCTCGTTACTTGAGTTTGGTGACACACACACACATATGTGATTCAGATATGTAGATATGTTTTCAGATTCGAGATTGAGATAGGTAATCGAAGAATGTGAAACGAATGCCACAGCTGAACGCACGATGGAGGAACAATCGTTGAAAGGAGGCGGGTCTCCTCAAACACCCGACAACCTGAGGAAAGCAAACACGCAACTGCGGGGCAACGAATCGGAAATAGGAGGTGGGACGCCTTAGAAAATCCTAGGAGGTGGGGCTCCTTAACAAAAATCCCCACAGGGCACGTGAGAAGACACATGAGCAAGGGAATCAACCGTAGAGGCTTCTCAGCCTCTCAAACAACGTTGGGATCAACGCAAGAACACAGACAGTGTAAAAAGACGCAGTGGCGGAATCCCGGCTGGAGCGAAATCGCCTTGGAAACGAGGACAAAGCAGGTGAAAGTACATCACGCCCTACGGCCCCCATCACCACTTGCAGGGTATATTGCTTACCGTGGCGGGCCAGCCCGGGGCCGTAGCTCACCACTCCGGGCCGCATGCGGGCCGATGGAATATATGGATGCGGGCCGTCACGTTAGATATGAAAATACCGAAATGTATGCAAAATTATGCGATTTTTACAATGTCACCATACTTAAGATTAAAATTTTGCGCCTGCGGCGGGCAATTTTGGAGATTGGCCGTATTGGCCGAAAGCGGGCCAGTGGATTTGCCGATTGCGGGCCGTGAAGGAAAATATAAGCAATGCACACTGACCACTTGCCGAAAGCGCGCTGCCAAACCCGTGTGTCAAATCTGACAGAGCGCCCTGCGAGGAAAATATGCTGCGAGTCTTTTCGGCCTCACAAACAACGTGGAAATCAACGCGAGTAGTCGGACAGTGTGAGAAGATACAGTGGAGGAAACCCGGCTGGAGCGAATTCGCCTTGGAACAGTATGCTGCTGTGGCCTATGCAGGGGCATCACATACCAAGGAAACATTTGTGTGAAACGAGTTAACCCCTAAACGGCGAATTGTTCCGATATCGGAACAAGTCCTGTCGTGGGAATGTGCATCCATGTGGCACCACATGCTCAAGGGTCGGCATAAGGAGCATTTCAAGGCGTTCAAACATGCCCTTTTGTGTGTTGCGAATGACGAATCATTGGGATGGGTAGTGGATATACGCCATATATCTCACATACCAACATGTTCAACTATGCTAATTCTTGAAAGTTGGCCTTTGGGAGCTTGAATATTGCGTAAAATCATACAAATTCGAGGCTAAACCCCGACGTTTCTGCCCAAATGGGTGGGACTAAGAAGGTGCATAACATGCCGCGTGTCCATTGGCATCACCCTCGTGGTTGTATGCATCAACCATGCGATATATCACCAAGAATATGGAGCAATCGTACTAAATTGCGCTTAAGTATGGGTGAAAATTCCTTAAGTATGAAAAACATTTACAATCGAGTGTTTTTTTGGTGTTTTTTGGATGTTTTCCCTAAAAACCGACATATTCACCGGGATAAATGTGTGCTACTGGTTGGGAATGTGTTAATATTACTTATTCTCGAGGTTTCATGACGGTAGTCACCCAAGTAAATCGAGATGCAAGTTGTAATGGGGGATTGAAGAAATTTTACCTGCCCAAAAAACACCAAATTTTGGCTTGGATATGTCATAAATCCGCATATATTGACGATAGGGATGCGTGTTATGATGCTCCTAAGCTTATATGATGGCCATACAAGACATATATGACAATGTGCATGCACATCGAGGTCGCAAGAGACATCACCGAGTGCATTCTCGAAAACACCATTTTTTGCATAAAATTCCAACCGCCGTTTAGGGGTTAACCCCGCTGAGAATCTGCACGGCGCACCCAAAAAGCGTACTGTCCACCAATGCGGCTATGCGCGACAAGACCTGCAGTGCTTACGTCATACCCGTGGGGGGGGCAAAAGTTTGCTGTAACTTGTGCAGGGAATCCACACGCCGAAGCCCACGTGCACATCTACCGGTGGAACGTGAACGAAGGCACGAGGCATCAAAGAAGACGGCAGAGGCACAAGCTGACACCAGGGGAAACGCGAATCTCGGAGGTGCTACGAAGCCAAAAATCCCGAGCGGAATCACAAGAACGAGGAGCCCCCATCAGCGAAGACACTGTAAAATACCGACTGACCAACTTAACAGAAGGAAAATAGTGGCGGCGGGGATATCCCGAGAAAATAAAGCTGTTGAATTTTGGAGCACCTGATAACGTAAATAAGTACGTGCCTGCTTACCTGACTGATCCTGGCCGCG
Source organism: Cymbomonas tetramitiformis (assembly GCA_001247695.2). Classification (NCBI taxonomy): domain Eukaryota; kingdom Viridiplantae; phylum Chlorophyta; class Pyramimonadophyceae; order Pyramimonadales; family Pyramimonadaceae; genus Cymbomonas; species Cymbomonas tetramitiformis. Next base: position 50,321 of record LGRX02003501.1, read on the forward strand.
GTAGCAACCAATCCAGAGTCCCAGGGGGAAACACCGCAGAGGACATCCTCCCGACAGTGCGAAAATCAAAAGCACCATGCGAGAGCCTCGTACGGTCAGGGGTAAGATAGTTATTTGGTTTTTGGATAAGTATATTCACAGTCGATAGTACAGCTGCAAATCTGCTTGAGATGAGTGCAACGCGAGCATCTTGCAGAAATCTAAGACTAGGATCAGGGCCAAGCAACAACCACGGGGCATCGTGAGCCCCGAGGCAACATCAAACGAACGGGCAGCAGCCATCCCGCGACAATCCTGCGGGGAAAACAAAAGCCAAAAGTGAGGATGGAGATATGTCAAACATATGTCCGAGATACAATAAAAAATAGAACCTGGAAGGGGCAAACTGTGTTAAGTATTAAGTCAAGCCTGCATCCAGAAGGGGGGCACCAACCAACCTGTGCCCTGAACTTCACGGGTGTGTTAAAACACCAACATACACGCAAGGCATACGGCCAGGCTGTGCTAGTAATGGGAATCCAACAATTGGATAACATGAGAGGGCACGGGGATCTAAGAAGCATCACTAGCAGTGGTCAGATATTTAACTCAAACATGGGTTCTATTGACAGTAAAACAACACTGCAGTGACAACAGGCATGCCTTGAGGAAATGAATAAAGCAAGTACCACAAATATACGAGCACCATGCCAACCGAGCAATGCAATGGAGCAAGCAAATGTATTACAGCAAAGCATGCAGATAGAATGAGTCCCTTCGTCATAAACACACCAACAGTGAGAAACCCTAACCCAACTGTACAGTACCTAAGGGCTAATGATGGCGTAAGAGCTAGAGAAGATAAAATTAGATCAAAATACCTTGCACAATGCATATATGTGACGAAAGGAGGCAGGAAAATGAAAATGAGGGCAAAATGACAAACTTGGGTCACAAGCGAATTGTGCTGGATACGATTCGTAAAAAACCGAAGTTTTGAAAAATGACTCTCATGACGAAATATTTGAGGGAAATGCTCCTGGGATATATACCAAGCAATATACAAAAATACGACACCCAAATACGTGGCCTGGGAGAAGAGGGAAGGCAACACAAGAATGTAACGCGTAACAAGGAGCATACTGTGGTATGGAATGTGCATGAAAACTGGCAAAACATGGTGCACATTGACCACAGAAAAGACTCACAAGGTACAGGGAAAAACAAACAGGCAACTAATAAAGCAAACTGTGAAGCTATAAATGAAATAATAATGACAAACCCTAACCCCATGGGGCGATACCTACGGGATATGGGAGGAATAGAGGTGAACAGAGGTAACACCGGGCGGAAATACTTCACACGAGGCTTATGCATGATGCCACGAGGCAGGAAAATGAAAATAAAGGCAAATGGACAACCTTGGGTCTCAAGCGAATTATGCTGGGTGCAATTCGTAAAAAACCGAAGTTTTGCAAAAATGACTCTTATGATGAAGTATCCGAGGAAAATACTCCCAGGGTATATACAAAATGATATGCAAAAGCACGTCACCCAAATATGCAGCATAAAGGATGAGGGAAGTCAATACGGGGATGTAACGCGTGACAGGGAAAGCACTGCGGTGCGAAAGGTACATGAACGCTGTCAAAAAGTGGCGCACATTGACCACCGGAATGAAAGATTCTCATCTGGGCTGCGTGTGTGGCATTTGGGTTGTGCGTATGATGTACAATTGCTCATGGATGACTCCCATGTAACCATTTGCACCTGCTGGCACCATTGGAGTCCCATATACAGGTCTTGCAGCGACCACGAGGACATGAGGAAAATGACCGATACATTCTCCACCAGCAGCGAGCGCACTTCGGCCAAGCTCAGCCTCCACCACACCCCGAGCAGCACGCTAATGCACCGCACCCTCTCCCCCAACAGCAAGCACCCTTCCCCAACGCTCAGCCCTCCACCACATCCCGAGCAGCACGCTACTGCACCGCACCCTCTCCCCCAGCAGCAAGTGCCCTTCCCCAACGCTCAGCCTCCACCACATCCCGAGCAGCACGCACGCTACAGCACCACACCCTCTCCCCATGCAAACAGCAAGCACCCTTCCCCATCCCTCAGCGTTCACCACATCTCGAGCAGCACGCTAATGCACCGCACCCTCTCCCCCCACATCAACCACCCTTTCCCAAACGCTCAGCCTCCGCCCTGTCCGAGCAGCACGCTAAGCTGCACCACACCCTCCCCAGCAGCAAGCATCGCTTCCCCAACGCTCAACCTCCACCACATCCCGAGCGGCACGCTACTGCCGCCACCCTCTCCCCCAACCGCAAGCACCCTTCCCAACGCTTTCAGCCTCCACCCATCCCGAGCAGCACGCTACTGCACACCCTCTCCCCCAGCGGCAACCACCCTTCCCCAACGCTCCAGCCTCCACCATCCCAGGCAACGCTACTGCACCGCAACCTCTCCCCCAGCCCAGCCGAGAGTACCCTTCCCCAACGCTCAGCCTCCACCACCTCCCGAGGCAGCACGCTACAGCACCACACCCTCTCCCCCAACAGCAAGCACCCTTCCCCAACCCTCAGCGTTCACCACAATCATCCAAACAGCACGCTTTACTGCACTGCACCCTCTCCCCCAACAGCAAGCACCCTTCCCCAACGCTCAGCCTCCACCACATCCCGAGCAGCACGCTAATACACCACACGCTCTCCCCCAACAGCAAGCACCCTTCCCCAACGCTCAGCCTCCACCACATCCCGAGCAGCACGCTAATGCACCACACCCTCTCCCCCAGCAGCAAGCATCCTTCCCAACGCTCATCCACCCCGAGCAGCACGCTACAACACCACATACACCCTCTCCCCCAGCAGCAAGCACCCTTCCATCAGAGTGCGACGTATCCTCTTCCCCACCACCACCAGCAAGCGCACTTCACGAGCAGTCAGCCTCTACCACATCCCGGGCGGCACACTACTGCACCGCACCCTCTCCCCCAACAACAAGTACCCTTCCATCAGAGTGCGGCGTATCCTTTCCCCCACCACCACCAGCAAGCGCATGCACTTCACGGGCACTCAGCCTCTACCACATCCCGAGCAGCACGCTACTGCACCTCACCCTCTCCACCACTATCAACACCAACAAGCGACCTGACATCAATCACCCTTCCCTACTGCTCAACCCCTGCAGCATCCCCAACAGCATGCTACCGGACAACACTCCCTTTCCCCACAAGCACATGTCAACAGTACTGAGCATCCACCCCATCCCCACCAACATGCCAGTGAAGAACATCTTGAGCAAGAGCCAGAATTCTTTCACGCCGCTCAACCTCCATCTCATCCCCGGCAACAAGCAAGTGCGCGACAGCATTTCCCCCGACATCATGCACCCTTCTCCGTCACTCAGCCTCAACCACATCCAGAGGACGAGCCCACGCTGTCAAGTGGTGATCAGCATCATCCAGATTCGGAACAAAAATTCATTTTTATTCCAACTGTTGCAAAGTTGAAGTCAGCTCACAAGTTGGTTTCCGTGTGGTACGATGGAGACACCATGAACGACATCCCGAAGTTGTGTGAGTTGAATGATGATAGCCCCAAGATGAATGATACACAGTTGAAAACGTTGTCAATGATCCGTGTATGCATCAACCACATGATCCGCCTCGCCAGTGACAGACATGGATACGATGCAATTCGACATGATCAAAATGTTCTCAAGGAGCGGCTTTTAGCGGATGCAAAAGGCATCGTACGACAACATGAATAAAACCAATGGGTAGGCCTTCGGAGAGTGTGTACGCTAATTTAATAGGGAAAACAAAACAAAGAATCCCAGTAAATGACTCTCGCTAGATGCTCGTGCAATCCATCCTTAATTCCATCCTTAGCCTTCCAAGAGCGACTACATAATGTGTAAATTATCCATGAACTTTGATCGTATTATTAGTTTTTGATCGCTTGAAAGATGGCATTTTTTTACAATAGCGTTAGGCCAATGTAGCCATATCCTATGTGCCACATAATGTAAACGTGATCCCAATCCAAGGCTCTTTTCAAGTGGTTTGCATTTGCGACCATTGTGGGAGATGGATACGATATAATTAGGAGAAACTTGGGAATAGACATGGGGCGCAATGGAAGCATGGTGGACCCATAGTCTAAGGCTATCGCATAACTATAGTGTACACAACGAATTACTAAACTCGTGGGTTGAGTCAAGTTGAACCTATTAATACAATATACCAGATATAGAGAAATACGTTTAGGCTGCACATAAGCTCCAAAATAGTTTATAGATAATCAACAAGGCATCATAATCTAGGTGATGGAAGTGGACCAAACAAAGTACAAATGAACATAAGTTTCACTAGTGCCACTCTACTGATATATGATAGGTTGGCCGATGTCTAGAGTCGTTGCAAAGTTGTCATCGGTTGTGGCTCATTATAGTCACTATGCAATCAAGGGGCGTTGCCAAGTGCTATGCATGCGTCGCAAGATTCGTAGGGTTCCCAAGGTCGAGTGTCGCAAAGTTCACATATCGCGTTATATATGTGTTGTTGGGTGTCGTGCAAGGGCACGAGCCGCGTATGATATTAGGACGATGTCAGTGATGTTAACGGGTTATTTGCAGGCAGGGTAAATTTGCGGGTTCACAATAATAAGGTGCTTCGCAATGTTCGCAGGTGCGGCTACCGCATTCACAACAACGTTCGCATGCAAGGTTCGCAGCGCTAGTGACATGGCTCGCAGGGCGCGTCGCAAGGTTCGCAAAATGCGCTCCATGGTTCGGGGGGGCGCGTCGCAGGGTTCGTAGGGCTAGTGACAGGGTTGTTAAGCGATCTAAAAAACGATAAAAATGTAAATGCTTGAACGTCCTATTTTATATATAAAGTTGGTAGCGTATGTCAATATGTTTAAGAAAGTCTAGATGTTCAAAATCATGAGGATGTATTACGTAAGCATGGAAGTGCTTGAATATAAGCGATGACTAAGCGGCGACAACAATAACACTTTGATGCCGTGGTCAATCTCGATAGAGGCATACCAACCAGCCCCTCGAGCGAACAAATATCTTGTACTAGGGCAAATGCGCATAACTGAAGAAGCAGGACTGTATGCCATGTTGTGACAGCCTGCTGTGTGGTGCGACAGAGATGTAGAATCGGTGTGCATCTGAAGAAAGTTGTGTTATTGCAATGTGGATTTAAGTAACTAAGTTGAGAAAACTCAGTGTCTTTTATCTTGTAAGTTTTAGCTGATATGAGTCGCCTCATAATAATTCAGTTATAAACATTTAAAGATGAATATAAAGATCCGACGTCGAAACAACTAGCAGTGTACCCTGCAATATATCAAGTGGTCAACACTCTGCACACACTTTACGCACTGCCCCTCCGGGGCCATTCTTTCTACACACACCTTGCGCACTGCCCCTCCGAGGCCAATCTCTCTACACACACTTTTCGACCTACGATATACCCCCCCGAGGCCATTCTCTCTACACACACTTTGCGCACTGCCCCTCCAGGGCCATTCTCTTCTATCTCTACACACACGCCTTGCGCACTGTCCCTCCGGGGCCATTCTCCCTACACACACTTTTCATTCTGCCCCTCCGAGGCGACTCTCTTCACACACACTTTGCGCACTGTCCCTCAGAGGCCATTCTCTCCACACAAACTTTGAGCACTGGCTCTCGGAGGCCATTCTCTCTACATACACTTTTCGACCTGCCCCTCCCGAGGCCATTCTCCCTACACCACTTTTCGAACTGCCCCTCCGAGGCCATTCTCTCACACAACTTTGAGCACTGCCCTCCGAGGCCATACTCTCTACACACACTTTGCGCACCCTCCAGAGGCCATTCTCCCTACACACACCTTGCTGCCCCTCCGAGCCATACTCTCTACACACACACCTTGCGCACTGCCCCTCCGAGGCCATTCTCTCTACACACACCTTTCGCACTGCCCCTCCGAGGCCATTCTCTCTACACACACTTTTCGAACTGCCCCTCCGAGTGTGCCAGGGAACACTGGCCATGTCAAGCCGTTCGATTGGTATATTGTATTTATACCCAATGGGGCAGTGCAATGGAACTGGGCTCGAAAGGGGACTCCCGAGCCATTGACTGCGTACCTTGGGGGGCGAAAGCCTGAGCTCGATTATATAAGGATGTCGAATTACCGGTAATTTGAAAATGGGGGCTGGTAATACCGGGTAATTTACCGGTAATACTTTCGGCGGTATTACCAAAGTATTACCGCCTGCAATGAATGACCTAACTTTCGCCCCAGGGCTCCGAATTCATTTTTTCCAGTTCATGTGGGTTTGTATCGACCATTTGAATTGTGTGGGCACATGAGGTTGCGTATGCTATCACAAACATGCATACGGTAGAGCATTACATTTTTTGCAGAACCGCAGACAGAGTCTCTACCCTAGTCCGCGATAATATTATATGGTCATCGCTATGAGTTGTTATATCTATCCTTCCCACACCTCCACGTGACTTACACAAATAACACATGATGATGGCAACGAAGGTGTGTGCAAGGTCGCAATGACCCCCAAACATCCTACGCCCAAGTGTTCCCGCATTACCCACGCTCAAACGAATGTCAGAGGAATCATATCAGAATAAACCGATGAGTCTAAATTTCATATAATTGACAACCTTGAATGTGTGAAAGAAATTCAACCTATATATGAGGCTATATATGAGCTGAAATTCAGCCTATATATGAGCTGAAATTCAGCCTATGTATGAGCTGAAATTCAGCCTATATATCACCTGAAATTCAGCCTATATATATATATATATATATGTACGAGCTGAAATTCAGCCTATATATGAGCTGAAATTCAGCCTATATATGAGGCTATATATGAGCTGAAATTCAGCCTATATATGAGCTGAAATTCAGCCTATATATGAGCTGAAATTCAGCCTATATATGAGCTGAAATTCAGCCTATATATGAGCTGAAATTCAGCCTATATATGAGGCTATATATGAGCTGAAATTCAGCCTATGTATGAGCTGAAATTCAGCCTATATATAAGCTGAAATTCAGCCTATATATGAGCTGAAATTCAGCCTATATATGAGGCTATATATGAGCTGAAATTCAGCCTATATATGAGGCTATATATGAGCTGAAATTCAGCCTATATATGAGCTGAAATTCAGCCTATATATGAGCTGAAATTCAGCCTATGTATGAGCTGAAATTCAGCCTATATATCACCTGAAATTCAGCCTATA
>LGRX02003502.1:0-12503 GCA_001247695.2 Cymbomonas tetramitiformis
AGTCATCGCCAGCGACATGTCAAAGAGCTTTGAGCCGCTCCAGCATAGAACACCCAAACTCTTACTGCGCGACGCAATCATGCCATTAGAGGATAAAGAGGATAAAGAGGATAAAGAGGATAAAGAGAACGCGGAGGCTGAAGAGGGTGAGAGTTCGGACGAGGAAGCCTCTTTGTCGTCCTTGTCCGATGATGACGACCAGATGTGTGAATAACTCGATCAGTCCGATGAACTTGTATATAGAAGTTGTAAAACAATAGTATATATTGTGAATATCTAATGTTGAACTATCGTGGTATTACCACGTTTGATTTCCTTGCACTCATTTTACCTAGTTCTTTTTCCTTGCACTCAGATTGTTCGGACGCCCAAGGAATCCTTGGGAACGCGTATCACATGGATGGAACAAACACCCCATGTCTGCATGGTCATATAAAACTTGCTTTCACGGCATCCCTGTTCATTTTTTGCTTACGCTCACCATCCACCCACCTCCTACCAACATTCCAAGAACATGGACGCTCAGCGAATCAACCTGACGGTCGATCCGAAACATGTTTTGTTTTTATTGTTCTGCCCTTCATCCGTGCGAGGTACGATAGGAGAAGGCAAGCGCAAAGGGATTCAGTTGCTAGAATGAGAAACGGCGAATGCCCAGAGTGTATGAGGAAGTATAACAGGCCTATTTGGGAGGACAAGAATCGATGGAACGATTTATGGCATAAACATTTTCATGAGAGGCACGACCCCGTGTGGCGTCGAGCCTTGGAGTTAGAACCAATCCGTCCCGGTTTTCGTCTGACACGCCTTGGCCGCCATCTGTTAAAACTGCAGAGTCACCCGAATTTTCACCCCGACAATCTCGATTGATGACCAGGTATATGTTTCTTTGTTTCTTTCTTTCTTTCTTTCTTGAGCAGGATTGCCTTGCTATCATCCTGGCCACAAATTCTTATCCACCTGTGAATTCTGTGTGCCCGCAGATGATGACACCAAGCTCCTCGCACACACATCGCGGTGCATTGGCTACTTTGAAGAGGCACACGTAGAATAATAACAATAAGAATGACACATAGACTTCGATATGCAACGAGGTTGTGTCATTGTGAGATGACCTTTTGACAATAGTAGGGTGAGATTTGTACTTTTTATGTAACATGTCTTACGTTGGTTTGTAAAATGTCACGCATTATAAAGCCTGCCTATATCTTCATCCGCATTCATTTCTCGCTTTCGCTCACGATAGACCCCACCTCCTACCAGTGAGCGACACACCCAGATGCCAGACTACTACATTGTCCTTTTCCGTTTTGTGCTTCCCGCCATCCGGGAAAGACGCCGTTCCCGCGAGGAATGCTTTTTGCACGCATGGGTAGAAGAACGATTTCTGTGGGCCCTTGAAACACGAGTACGCATTACATGCCCCGATATCCCTGGCACGTTTACCTCAGAAATCATTGTGTTTCCTGTGACACTTGCGCGGTTTTTTTTTCATCCTCGGAGAATTGCGAACGACGACGTCGGCGGCTTAAGAGTCAATGAGGCGTCCTACTTTAATCGGACTAGTTGGATTTCCGGTATGAATTTGTATCGCAGTTTTAACGAACTCCACCGACGATGGTTATATGATCACCATTGGGCCTGGTGCAACGGTTGGTTTCGCACCTTCCTTGACTATGACGCTGATGGTAACGAATTCGTCTATGCTCGTGTATACGACCGGCCCTGTTGCGATGATTGCGGAAGGTCAGATTCCCTTGTTATGCGAGTGACTTACCCACATCGATACATATGTGTCGACCGCGCGAGTTGCGAGTTCTGGCAGGATACCGATGATACCGAAATCCCAGAGTTGCTGTCCTCCGACTCCGACTAAGGTATAAAAGCTCAATACCTCTTACTCAGCCTTCATTTCTTGCTTTCGCTCACCATACATCGTGCCACCCCTGCCACCTCCTACCATTCTGAGAGCCACCCGCCTGATGACAGCCCACGGCCACTATCTCCTTTTCGAATGCGTTCTTCCCGTCATCCGGGAAAGACGCCGTTCACGCGAGGAATCCTTTTTGCACGCGTGGGTGGAAGAGCGATTTCTGTGGGCTCTTGAATCACGTGAACGTTCGCCGCGCTATTTTGCGTACCCCTTTACCACAAATCAAGTCAGAAGACGGGCAGTGTTCCCTGTAACGCTTGCGATATACTTTGGTGGACCTGACGTGTGGTCAGTGGAAATGCAGGATGACGATGTATATGCTCGACAGTCTCGCTATAGGCACTTACATGTCTTTCGCGGCGAGGCGTCCTATTTTCGCAACTGGTCTCGTTGGATTTGCGGTATGCACTATCGCGATTTAACCGAACTCCGGCGTAGGTGGTTGGTCGATCACCATTGGGCCTGGTACAACGGCTGGTTTCGCAATCAAGTTACCTATGATGGAGATGGCAATCTATTTTATGCTCGCTTATACACCTGGGCTTGTTGCCATGATTGCGGTTCTCGAAGGACAGTTCTTGAACGTTGCAATGACCGAGATATGCCACACCGCTACATCTGTGTCGATCGGGAGGCTTGCGATAGTGTGATTGAGCTTGAAATAGCTGACGAGGACACAGATTCGGAATGGGGCCATCATTTGGACGACTCAACCGATTCGGATCCGTCGGCGGGATCCCTGCACGATTAGCCACGATTAGTCATAATGCACAATTGAATAGAATACACATGGAATGTAACCACTGTGTAATACAACCACTGTGTAATACAACCACTGTGTAATACAACCACTGTGTAATAATGTAACATACAATGATTATTAAAAATGTGAAGATCGGGGTTCTTATACCATTGCTTGTACCATACACGTGACTTATGATATTTTTGTTGCCCGCATCGAGAAGAATTGTTTTCTAGAATAGATGGGTGGTGGCTAAAGCCACCGATTGAGATTCGACCATCAATTCAAATCAAGACGAGTCATCCGCCGACAGTCGACAAGGTCAGTGCAGATGTACCCGTCGCCAATACGGGTAAGATCCATATCAATGCGTCGGCATCGACTGCAGGCAGGCCTCATAGACAACTCGTACCGCGACGGGTAGATCCATTGAGGATCTGCATGCTCGTTGTAAAAGCCGTTGTACCAGGCCCAATGATATTCACGAAGCCACCGTTTTGCGAAGTCGTCGAAATCGATGTAGTCTAGCCGGAATCTGAAGTTGTTTGACATGCCAGGTCCTTGCCAATGGAACCCTTCATCATCGTAATATGGGGCTTCAAAATTGGAGGTAGGGAATATCTGCAAGAAATTTCCCCAATCACGAACATCCCCCCAATCGACTTCGAGCAGATCACGTAATTCATAGAAATAGTGAGCCAAAGTTACAGGCATCCAAACATCACCAAACATGCCCGAAAACGTCAAAACTTGTTCTTCCAACGCCCACAAGAAACGTTCTTCGACCCATGCCTGCACAAAGTATTCCTCACGCAGTTGACGCATTTCCGAATGTAAGGAAGAACAATCCCAAACAGGACGTAATGGGTATCCGCCATTCTTGATAATGCAAAGATGAAGCGGTGTGTCTTCCAGGAAGAAATGGAAAATGATCCTCCTAAAGGCCTCAAGCGATTTAAATATTGCCAAGGAGGGCTTGGGCCTCTCAAGGTAAATGCCGCAAACCAATAGGATGAAACCAACAATCACAAGATTGGCCAAGATAAGATTGGCGCGGACAAATGTTGGCCCAAGATTGGCGCGGATTGCGAGTTCTGGCAGGATACCGAAGTCCCACAGTTGCTGTCCGACTCCGACTCCGACTAAGGTATAAAAGCTCAATTCATCTTACTTAGCCTTCATTTGCTGCTTACGCTCACCATCGTGCCACCCCTGCCACCTCCTACCAGAGAGTGAGCGACGCGCCTCTACAAACTCGTGATGCCTTCAGTGTTAAGGTTTGGTGTGCATCGGAATCGTGCCAGTATCGATGTAGATGCCATTAATCGCCATGAGATGGAGCACCGACCATGCCCCGAATGCAATTTGCACCAGCGGACTTTGAGAACGATGGCAAACCGCCCTTTCCGCCGCCCGCCGATGCCTCACAGGCATGATCTGATATGGGCTATGTGGCGCTTTACCCGACGAACTCGGTTTTATCTGTTTTTTGAATTGGTAGAGCCGGAACGCTATCCCGATCGCGCTGAATATGCATGGGGTGAAGCGTGGATGACTCCGCGATTAATGGTTATTCCAGTCGACGTTGTACGCCTATTGGTCTGTTGGTACCAGAATGACGAAACGACACCTTTCGACGAGTACTGTATCAGTTGCGATTGCCTTAGTTGATCAGGTATACAAGCTCAATACCTCTTACTTAGCCTTCATTTGCTGCTTACGCTCACCATCGTGCCACCCCAGCTTGACACTAACAACTGACCACGCTCAGGCAAACTCGTCATGAAATGCGATTATTGTGACCTTCCTGCAAACGTTCGCATATGGTTTAATGCTGGTTCGCATCTTGTTGCGATAAATGAGCATACCGAACATTTCGCGTGTATGCGTTGTTCTTACGAAATATTCATGTGCGAGGAAGCAATGGACGACGAAGACGGAGTATACTGGGAGCTGATAGATTAGTAAACCATTACTTTCCGGCGTCTGAAAGGCGTGGAATTAACTAATTCGAGATCGCTTGCCTGGTAGCAACTTACGTACTTTGCAATGTAATAGTAACGCTATGATATGTTGTACGACCAGCTGACTTATGGCTTTTGCGACATATATATATTGTAACACTACTAACACTAGCAAACATTCTACTTGTAACGTTAAACGAATATACACCGTTCATGCAACAATACCCGTGTGATGATAGTTGTATAGCCGCGTTTTTTGACGCGGGGCTTGTGTTTATGAACACACCCAATCCAAAAAAGATATCTCTCTCCGTTGATTGCTCGATGATCACTCGAACCACAATGGCAAACCGCATAATGAAGGCATACCGTACCGCATAAACGCATATCGTAACCTACGTGGCTGCCACGTGTCTGCATTACACTGCGCGTTATGATGACGTGGCAGGTCACCCGTCGTCTATAAACCGAGAATAGTAACAGAAAAACACCGTCTAAAAACATGCATAGTGGTTCACGTATCCCCAATAGTCTGTTCATCGTGTATCAGCACTCCACCCAGTGCTACTCCACTCGCGTCAGTCTGAACCACACAGGGGTGGACTCCATCCGCTGCAGCTTGCATGTCAGGCAATGCCAGAATGGGAGTAACACACAAGGCCTTCATCTTTATCATTTTCTTCGAAAGCCCAGCGTTGTTGTGGACCCCATTGCCAGACTACAACCATCCGACCCCCTTTGTCAACTGGGCATTGTATGCCAATTGCTAACTTGTTACTGCTTTTGCGACATGCTATGTTGTGCCATGCTATGTTTGTGACATGTGGGCTTTCGATCCGACCTGACTGACAGAGGCCATCTGATAGGCCAGAAAGCCGGCAATTGAAAGTAACTACGGCAGCTACACCACGGAGGTATATATAAGCACTTATATACCTTGTCCTTACAACTCACGTTTACATTTTCGTTTGCGACGCACCTTGAAATGCCACTACTGTATCTTACTAGCTAGGAAGCCATGCCATCAAAGCGAGCAGAATGTATTGTCGCCTACATCATGGATATGTTTTCTCAACACGGGATACATAACCCTACCTAACAAGAATATTAATCTTCTTCCGAGGGGCATGACTAAGGATGTTGTGTGGAACAACTACAATGAAAATACAGGGGCGCGGAAGACATGCAATGTTCATTGCGGGGGTTTTGTCATGTGACTGTGGCGTGACGACGAGCTTGACGATTTCTACGAGTGCTGCAAATAATGATGGATTGAAGATATAGATTCTAATGTATCAGCAATATAATAGCCTTAGCACTGTGAAATGATCGAAATCTCTTGCCTAGAAGACTTCATAGACAAATATTTGGTGTATATTGATTAAATTTGTATGATGATATAGATTTGTGTATCATATGCTAGTACCCATCTCAGTTGCAACTTATTTTACGGGAATTGAAGCACCTGAATACGCACATTCATAAACGTGTACCGTGCATGCTGGCCTAAATTGCACATGGATGTACCCACATTTGCATACTTGTACATGATATGCACGCATATGAACAAAAATGCAACAAAAAAATCTACCGGGACTCGCCGAGTACGAAAGCATCATGCACAAATAATTAATTTGAGTAATATTTTGTAATAAAAATTGCGGGACGACTTACGTGTCGCTTACGTGTCGCTTACGTGGCACATTTCAGATGACGTGGCAATAACTTTTAGACGACGAAAATTGTGTCAAAATGAAGGTTTTTAGACGACGATCGAGATTCATTTATTCCCAATAGTTTGTTTCCTGCAGACACCTTGCAAATAGTAATTCACTCAGATGACCCGAACGAGAAGAATGAAGAAATGATTTACAATTTTCCCCAGTTTACCTCTCCGACTGTAGTCGAGGGTAGCCTCCTTCCTGAAAAACGCGTAGCGTATAGTATAATTGAAAACCAGACTCCAATTCTGTATTTCGTCGCATTTAGGAACAAGAAGCTTACTGTAATCGAACTGGACAGCGCAAACTTTGAGGAAACCTTGAGCCTTCCAAAGCACACGAATCGGCTTTCGGCTTTTCAAAGTTTGAAAAGTAGGGCAGAACAAGAAGGAAAAAGCAAGGAATTCTATCTAGCGAGCTATGTAAACACGGCGTGGAAAGCGTCGATTACAGCTCCTTTCTGGCAAAGCAGGAGGCCAGCGCCAGTGATTGATGACCTCGGACTTGGTGGCGAGATACCTGTTGTACAGCCTACGGTACGTCCCTTTCAAGCCCTGAGCCTGGACCGGGGCGGAAGGCGTTCATTAGCTAATGAACGCTTTTCGCCTGGAAACGCGCGCCCTGGGCCTGACCGGGGCGGAAGGCGTTCATTAGCTAATGAACGCTTTCGGCCTCGAAACGCGCGCCCTGCGCCTGGACCGGGGCGGAAAGCGTTCATTAGCTAATGAACGCTTTCGGGCCCGAACCGCGCGCCCTGAGCCCTGACCGGGGCGAAAGGCGTTCATTAGCTAATGAACACCTTCCGCCTCGAACCGCGCGCCCTGAGCCCTGACCGGGGCGGAAGGCGTTCATTAGCTAATGAACACCTTCCGCCTTTAACCGCGCGCCCTGAGCCCTGACCGGGGCGGAAGGCGTTCATTAGCTAATGAACAGTTTCCGCCTCGTTACGAACCGCGCGCCCTGAGCCCTGACCGGGGCGGAAGGCGTTCATTAGCTAATGAACAGTTTCCGCCTCGAACCGCGCGCCCTGAGCCCTGACCGGGACGGAAGGCGTTCATTAGCTAATGAACGCCTTCCGCCTCAAACCGCGCGCCCTGAGCCCTGACCGGAGCGGAAGGCGTTCATTAGCTAATGAACAGTTTCGTCTTGTCCCAGGCTGCCAGGAGAACGGATGTGCAGCGTGCTGCCGAACGCGCCCTTCAAGGACCTAGTGGCTCCAGAACGTATACTGGAGCGGGCGCTAATGTGGATATGTCTCAAGTGGCCACCCCATCTGAGGCAAGGAAGGCAGCCGAGGTGGCTGCACATGGGTGGCACGCTAAGCTGAAAGTGGAGCATGCAGCAAAGATGGAATATGAGGAGAAAGCAGAGCTGTGCAGGCAAATCGAGATGGAGCACCGGTGGCCGAATCCCATGTCGACCGACGAGGCGGCGGAGCAAAGGAGTGTGTTTCGTCTCCCCATTGAATGCCTGTACCACGCGACGGGGTACGAGGCCTGCAGGGATCAAGAGAGGGGCTGGGTGAACGAGATCAAGTCCAGCAGGAAGGAGAACCCGTGGGCCCCTTTCAATGCGGGTCTTGTTGCGATCGACGATGTCAAACCCCGTGCCGAATTCTCCCTGAAAAAAGCTCTGAGGGGAGAATACAGAGGCAAGGTTTTTGGGCACCAGCACTGTTATCAAGCCACCGACGAGTGTCACGAGGAAATCCCGTTGGAGATAGCCTTCGCGTTCTTCGAGAGCAAGATCTACATCGGTCTCACGCCTGACATGATTCGGTTCTTAGGCGAGATGCAGAACCAGATCGACCAGAAGACGAAAGGCAAAGACAACACTCAGTTCATGCAAGGGCTTCGTTCGACCCTTTTCGAAAAGCATGGGGTCGTGTACAAGGTTTACCGAGAAGCGTTGATCTCCGAGTTCGTCGCCAGCGTCCCCGAGGACACCGAACGGGGTACCTCTTATCAACCTGGGTATTACGAGGTCGGAGGGCTGGTGCAAAAAATGGCGGAGTTCGAATCAGAGCATGGATTTTCAGTCCCGGATCCCGAGAAATATCCCAAGGGATTCCAGTACATCGAGAATGTGGAGACGTCTGAGCGCGAGGGAGACCCTGAGACCCTCCCTGAGGTAGAGGTGACGGTGAAGACGCTGGACGATGACATCAACGCTCACCTCGATCGGGTCACAAGTTGGTACCCCGTAATGTCTCACTTGAACCAGTCGATGGAGACGCATGTGAAGGAAGTAGCGATGTCCAAGCATTCTGTGTTCGGCGGCACGCAAATCAACCACTACTTCATGCACTGGACAATTGCCAATTTCCGGCCGCAGACGTGGGACCTCTGCGTTAGCATCATGGAGGCTTACAGAAGGTTTGACCTGAAGGGCATGAAAAACCCGTTGGCTTCGAAGACCAAAAAGCGCAAGGCCTCATCTTCGCCCGCTAATAAGGGACCCGCCAAGAAAGCTGGCAAAAAGGGCACCTCCAACCGACAGGTAAATTACTTTTTACTTCTGCTTCAAACAGTGTTTTCCCCCCCCCAAAGCATCCTTTTCTATATTTTAAGACATGCCAAAAATGTTTTTTTTACTTACAGATGGAAGACGAGGTGCAACGAGGAGGCGGGGACCACGGAGCGGGCTCGTCTAGAGGGGCAGGCATTTTGGTGGAAGAAGCTCAGTTTCTCCACAATGCCAAATCCATGGGTATGACGTTCTGGATTAACTTGGGCGGCTTGGCGGGGGAGGCGGAGTTCGACAAGGTGGACACGTATCTGCGCCAGATTATCAACAAGGAGTTGTCAGTAAAAGAGGGGGGCCAGATGATAAGCCAGTTCAAGAAGGAACGCATGGTGCAGAAGCACTTGGTGTCCGCGGCGGGATTGCAAACCTGGGACGAATTCAAGGCCGAGTTCACCCCCTAATGGAGCTCCCAAGAGAAAATCGAGTCGTTGATCGGCTGCTTACCTTCAACTCAGGGGGGAGCGCGCCGGGGGGGGTCTGGGGAAGTTCCGCACGCGATCTTGAATTACGTCGAGAACGCGCGGGCGAATCTCAAAGAAGCGCAGGCGCCACGCGCGGCGCACATCCAAGGCTTGCAACAGATCGAGGTGAAAGTCGACATCAAACTCTATCGGGAGGCGCGGACCGACGGGCCGGAGCCTAAGGTTCCGGGAGAGGCAGGCCTGGAGGACGACGAGCCCACACATGAGACGAACGTGCCGATGTTCCCTCGTTGGAAGATCGTCAAGGGCAGCATGAACGATATGAAGGACGTCCCGAGGCTGCCCTTCACGGGGACGATCATCGACTGCAATTACGCCCTTGACAAGGAGAAGACTCCCGACGCGGTGACCAAGGAGGAGGTGCAACCGTTCCTGGAGTCTTTCAACGCCAAGACCACCGCCCCGGCATGGACAGTCGCTATCTTTTGCGGTTTCGTCCAACAAAATGATTTCCTGGAGGTGATTGACAATTACTGCTCCGGCCGCGCGGAGCGGTTATTCTGGCACAAGCAGAACGTGAACATGAACCCCAACAAGACCGTACGCTACAATGACGTTGAATGTGGCGTCCTGGGGTACCATGTAAAGAGCGATGCCCAGGGGGAGTCTTCTAAAAAGCCGGAGTGGATGTTCAACTTTGATTTTATTTGGAGAAGGTGAACGTGTGAGCCGCGCGTCACTTTTGCGCGGCTTCCCGGTTGTGCACCAGATGTTCAAACGCGACAGCAAAGTCGTGAATAACCATCAGAAACCCCAAGCTCTGTTGATGGAGCTGATCCAGTGCCACATGCTCGGTGACAATCCGGGCAAGAAGGATGAGAACGGCCATCCACTCAACTGGATTCTCGACGCTTGCTGCGGCGTCGGCTCGACGTCCATGGCCGCCATGAGGTGTGGTATGAACGCGATCGGCTTCGACCACGACCAGTACATGGTCAGCTCTGCGCAGCAACGGCTGATCAATTTCGACGCCGAGCCCGATCAGCATGCCGAGTTGAAGCCCAAATCGAAGTGCGAACCGACGGCGAAGGGGAAGGAAGCAGCCACTGCCGAATCTGAGGAAGAAGACTTAGATGAAGATGAGGAAGATGAGAATGATGAATAAAATAGTAAGATTTGTCGACCGCCCTGACTGATAGTATCAGTCATGCCTCGACGGTATAGGGTGAAAAGTACTCTACTCGTAAACATTTGAATAAAGAATGATACATGTATGCATATTTCGGTGTTTTCATTGTACGCATACTGCACTTTTCTACCGTGTTGCCTTTATGTATCCCTATTTCGCGCATAAATATCACTAAACCCTGATTTTTTATGAAATACATATAAATCCAAAAATGACATATGATAATGTCATTTTCATCGAATAGTGTGTTGGAGATGGGTGATCTCTTCGCAACCCTATCTTTTTTACGACAGTTTTTTTTCAGTTTGCACTGCGATCGAGGCATTAGCTCAAACAGAGCACCAAACTGCGGTTTGGAGGTCTCGGTGAAAACCCGGGATGCCACACAATAGGAGAGTGTTCAACGACACTCGTTTACTTGCCTTCTCCTTTTTGAAAGATTCGCAGGTTTTCAGACCCTTCGATAGCGGGAAAACCGCTATTTTCACGACTATTTTGACTTCACGAGCGTTTTCCTCGCGGAAAACTACCTCATGTAAGTATGTTCATCACTTCCTTTGGTTGAACTTTCAAGGAGATGGGTGATCTCTTCGCAACCCTATCTTTTTTGACGACAGTTTTTTTTCAGTTTGCACTGCGATCGAGGCATTAGCTCAAACAGAGCACCAAACTGCGGTTTGGAGGTCTCGGTGAAAACCCGGGATGCCACACAATAGGAGAGTGTTCAACGACACTCGTTTACTTACCTTCTCCTTTTTGAAAGATTCGCAGGTTTTCAGATCCTTCCATAGCGGGAAAACCGCTATTTTCACGACTATTTTGACTTCACGAGCGTTTTCCTCGCGGAAAACTACCTCATGTAAGTATTTTCGTCACTTCCTTTGGTTAACTTTCGAGGAGATGGGTGATCTCTTCGCAACCCTATCTTTTTTGACGACAGTTTTTTTTTCAGTTTGCACTGCGATCGAGGCATTAGCTCAAACAGAGCGCCAAACTGCGGTTTGGAGGTCTCGGTGAAAACCCGGGATGCCACACAATAAAGGTGTGCTTTCTATCTTCTTTTCACCCTCGTTGTTTGGACGTCCGATCTTTCCTTTTCTTTAGGCTTGGAGTTCTAACCTTTTCGTTCTTGCGTGCTCCATGTAGAAAAATTACGTTTCGAGTTTCCATCATCTGTCTCTTCTACAAAGGTATGTTTCTTTTTACCAAAGAATGGCCCCCGCCCTTGCTCATCTGCACCCTCCAGCACAACCAAAGAATGAGCGGTGGGGGGTGCGCACATAGGGGTGGAGGTTGAGCTCGAGGGCGCGCACACGCATAGTAAAGAGTGGAGGTGGAGCTGGAAGGGTGCGCACACGCATAGGGGTGGGTTGAAATTTGGAGCACGGAGGGCGCGCACACGCATAGGGGGTGGGTTGGTGCGGAGGGTGCGCACACACGCATAGGGGGGTGGTTGAGCTGGAGGGTGCACTTGCCCACACGCATAGGGGGGTGGAGTTGGTGAGGCGCGCACATAGAAATTAAGGTTGAGCTGGAGGGGTGCGCACACGCATCCGGGGGAGTGGGTTGAGCTGGAGGGTGCGCACACGCATAGGGGTGGGTTGGCGGAGGGTGCGCATGCGCATAGGAGGTGGGTTGAGCTGGAGGGTGCGCATAGGAGGTTGAGCTGGAGGGCGCGCACGCATAGGGGAATTAGGGTTAGTGGAGGGGTGCGCACATAGTAAAGGTGGGTGGAGAGTGGAGGCGCGCACGAGAGGGAGTGGGTTAAGTGGAGGTACACCCACATGGATCAGGGGAAATTAGGTTGAGATGGAGGGGTGCACACACATAGGAGGAGTTGGTGGAGGGTGCGCACACGCATAGGATGGGAGGTTAGTGGAGGGGCGCGCCACACGCATAGGGGTGGAGTTGAGCTGGAGGGTGCGCACACGCATAGGAGGGGGGCTGAGCTGGAGGGTGCGCACACGCATAGGGGGTGGGTTGAGCTGGAGGGCGCGCGCACGCAT
>LGRX02003503.1:0-12116 GCA_001247695.2 Cymbomonas tetramitiformis
GAGAGAGAGAGAGCTCTGGAGAGCCGTGAGATCTCAGTGGGGGAAAGCTGTGAGAGATGTGAGACAGATGTGACAGATGTGACAGATGTTAAAGATGTCACAAACCTCAGAGATGTGAGAGAGATGTGAGAGATGTGAGAGCGCCATGGGGATATTGTTGTGAGAGTCAGACCTGAGAAAGCTAAGAGAGCTGTGAGAGAGATGTGAGAGAGCGATGTGAGAGAGAGAGATGGGAGAGATGTGAGAGAGATGGGAGAGTGATGTGAGAAAGCTGAGAGAGAGAGAGCTCTGGAGAGCCGTGAGATCTCAGTGGGGGAAAGCTGTGAGAGATGTGAGACAGATGTGACAGATGTTAAAGTTGTCACAAACCTCGGAGATGTGAGAGAAATATGAGAGATGTGAGAGCGCCATGGGGATATTGTTGTGAGAGTCAGACCTGAGAAAGCTAAGAGAGCTGTGAGAGAGACGTGAGAGAGATGTGAGAGAGATGGGAGAGATGTGAGAGATGTGAGAGCGCCATGGGGATATTGTTGTGAGAGTCAGACCTGAGAAAGCTAAGAGAGCTGTGAGAGAGACGTGAGAGAGATGTGAGAGAGATGGGAGAGATGTGAGAGATGTGAGAGCGCCATGGGGATATTGTTGTGAGAGTCAGACCTGAGAAAGCTAAGAGAGCTGTGAGAGAGAGATGGGAGAGATGTGAGAGAGATGTGAGAGAGATGTGATGGATGTGGGAGTGCGGTGAGAAATGAGAGAGATGGGAGAGTGTTGTGAGAAAGCTGAGAGAGAGAGAGAGATGTGAGAGAGAGAGAGAGAGCGAGCTTTGGAGAGACGCGAGATCTCAGTGGGGGAAAGCTGGGAAGTGAGTATTGGGCCAACAGATAAACAGGAAGAGGAGGAATCCGACGAGGAAGAGGCGGAGGAAGCCGTCTCGGGTGATGTCCTCTCCCATCGAGCGCCAGATCATGAGAGTGCTATGAGAGATGTGAGACACATGTGAGAGATGTGTAAGATGTGACAGACCTGAGAGATGTGAGCTCAACAATCAGCTCACCACCCAGCTCAGCATGCTACTCAGCTCACCACTCAGCTCACCACCCAGCTCACCACCCAGCTCACCACCCAGGATGCCACTCCAGCACGCCACTCAGCTCACCACTCAACATGCCACTCCAGCATGCCACTCCAGCTCACCACTCAGCATGCTACTCCAGCCATGCCGCTCTGCAACTCACCACCCAGCTCACCACCCAGCTCGCCACTCCAGCATGCCACTCCAGCACGCCACTCGGCTCACCACTCAACATGCCACTCAGCATGCCACTCCAGCATGCCACTCAGCTCACCACTCAGCATGCCACTCCAGCTCACCAATCAGCATGCTACTCAACATGCAAGCTCGACACTCTGCTCACCTCAGCTCACCACTCGGCTTACCACTCAGCTCACCACTCAACATGCCACCCAGATGTTGGAGAAATGTGAAAGAGATGTGAGAGATGCGAGAGATGCGGAAGAAGGTGAGAGAGATGGGAGAGATGGGAGAGTGTTGTGAGAAAGCTGAGAGAGAGAGCTCTGGAGAGCCGTGAGATCTCAGTGGTGGAAAGCTGCGAAGATGTGAGACAGATGTTGGAAGATGTCACAAACCTGAGATGTGAGAGGGATGTGAGAAGGTGTGAGCGATGTGAGAGCGCCATGGGGAGATTTTGTGAGAGTCAGACCTGAGAAAGCTAAGAGAGATGTGAGAGAGCGATGTGAGAGAGATGGGAGAGATGTGAGAGAGATGGGAGAGTGATGCGAGAAAGCTGAGAGAGAGAGAGAGCTCTGGAGAGCCGTGAGATCTCAGTGGGGGAAAGCTGTGAGAGATGTGAGACAGATGTGACAGATGTGACAGATGTTAAAGTTGTCACAAACCTCAGAGATGTGAGAGAGATGTGAGAGATGTGAGAGCGCCATGGGGATATTGTTGTGAGAGTCAGACCTGAGAAAGCTAAGAGAGCTGTGAGAGAGATGTGAGAGAGCGATGTGAGAGAGAGAGATGGGAGAGATGTGAGAGAGATGGGAGAGTGATGTGAGAAAGCTGAGAGAGAGAGAGCTCTGGAGAGCCGTGAGATCTCAGTGGGGGAAAGCTGTGAGAGATGTGAGACAGATGTGACAGATGTTAAAGTTGTCACAAACCTCGGAGATGTGAGAGAAATATGAGAGATGTGAGAGCGCCATGGGGATATTGTTGTGAGAGTCAGACCTGAGAAAGCTAAGAGAGCTGTGAGAGAGACGTGAGAGAGATGTGAGAGAGATGGGAGAGATGTGAGAGATGTGAGAGCGCCATGGGGATATTGTTGTGAGAGTCAGACCTGAGAAAGCTAAGAGAGCTGTGAGAGAGAGATGGGAGAGATGTGAGAGAGATGTGAGAGAGATGTGATGGATGTGGGAGTGCGGTGAGAAATGAGAGAGATGGGAGAGTGTTGTGAGAAAGCTGAGAGAGAGAGAGAGCTTTGGAGAGACGCGAGATCTCAGTGGGGGAAAGCTGGGAAGTGAGTATTGGGCCAACAGATAAACAGGAAGAGGAGGAATCCGACGAGGAAGAGGCGGAGGAAGCCGTCTCGGGTGATGTCCTCTCCCATCGAGCGCCAGATCATGAGAGTGCTATGAGAGATGTGAGACACATGTGAGAGATGTGTAAGATGTGACAGACCTGAGAGATGTGAGCTCAACAATCAGCTCACCACCCAGCTCAGCATGCTACTCAGCTCACCACTCAGCTCACCACCCAGCTCACCACCCAGCTCACCACCCAGCTGCACTGGCTCCCACCTCAGCTGCCACCCAGCTCACCACTCAGCATGCCCTCAGCACGCCACTCAGCTCACCACTGAACATGCCACTCAGCATGCCACTCAGCTCACCACTCAGCTCACCACTCAGCATGCCACTCAGCTCACCACTCAGCTCACCACTCAGCATGCCCTCAGCATACTACTCAACATGCCGCTCACCACTCAGTTCACCACTCAACTCACCACTCAGCTCACCACTCAGCTCACCCTCGGCTTACCACTCGGCTTACCACTCAGCTCACCACTCAACATGCCACCCAGATGTGGGAGAGATGTGAAAGAGATGTGACAGATGTGAGAGATGTAAGAGCGCCATGGGGAGATTGCTGTGAGAGTAAGACCTGAGAAGGCTAAGAGAGTTGTGAGAGAGATGTGGGAGAGATGTGAGAGTGATGTGAGAGAGATGTGAAAGATATGAGAGAGATGTGAGAGCGATATAAGAAATTTGTGAGAGAAGTGATGTTTGGGACAGTTGATTGATGTGAAGATGAAAGTGAAGACGAAGGAGTCCAACACTTTGCAAAGTACTGTATGCTCCCTTCTTAGGACATTGCATTATGCACACCGTTTGCATCTCGACACTACGCCCTCCATAAGCGACACCTCTCAGGCCTCATATATATAATAGCCCTCTAGCTCCCTCTTTGAACCTAGCGCCCCAGCGGGAACCGAAACTGATCCCTGTGGGTTTGTCCGTCATGTGCAGACGAGCAAGAAAGAAAGGACGTTCCGGAGCTTTGGCAGCACTGAAGGTCATAGACAGTGAAAATGTGAAGCGCAGCAGGTGTCACCCGGGTTAATAGTTGATACCAGCCAACCGTCCCAAGTGGCGGTATGAGTAATCGGCTGAGTGGCATGATGAGTGCGCCACTCAGCATGCCACTCAGCATGCTTCTCAGCATGCCGCTCAGCATGCTTCTCAGCATGCCACTCAGCATGCTTCTCAGCATGCCGCTCAGCATGCTTCTCAGCATGCCACTCAGCATGCTTCTCAGCATGCCGCTCAGCATGCTTCTCAGCATGCCACTCAGCATGCTTCTCAACATGCCACTCAGCATGCTTCTCAGCATGCCACTCAGCATGCCACTCAGCATGCCACTCAGCATGCTTCTCAGCATGCCAATCAGCATGCTCTCAGCAGGCCACTCAGCATGCTTCTCAGCAGGCCACTCAGCATGCCTCTCGGCATGCCACTCAGCATGCTTCTCAGCATGCCACTCAGCATGCTTCTCAGCATGCCACTCATCATGCTTCTCAGCATGCTACTTCGCATGATACTCAGCATGCCACTCAGCTCACCACTCAGCTCACCACTAAATATGCCACTCAGCTCACCACTCAGCTCACCACTCAGCTCACCACTCAGCCATGCCCCTCAACATGCCCTCACCTCACCACTCAGCATGCCTTCAGCTCACCGCGCTCAGCGTGACACTCAACATGCCAGCCAGCTCACCACTCTCGTGCCACTCAACATGCCACTCAGCTCACCACTCAGCTCCTGCTCAGCATGCCCCTCAACATATCACCTCATCACTCAGCATGCCGGTCGCTTAGCGTGACACTCAACATGCAACTCAGCTCACCACTCCGCGTGCCACTCAACATGCCACTAGACTCATCACTCGGCTCACAACTCAGCTCACCATCCAGCTCATATGCTACTCAACATGCCACTCAGCATGCTTCTCAGGATGCCACTTAGCATGCTTCTCAGCATGCTTCTCAGCATGCTTCTCAGCATGCCACTCAGCATGCTTCTCAGCATGCCACTCAGCATGCTTCTCAGCATGCCACTCAGCATGCCTTTCGGCATGCCAGTCATCATGCTTCTCAGCATGCCACTCATCATACTTCTCAGCATGCTACTTAGCATGATACTCAGCATACCACTCAGCTCACCACTCAGCTCACCACTAAACATGCCACTCAGCTCACCACTCAGCTCACCACTAGCATGCCTCAACATGCCACTCACCTTTCACCACCAGCATGCCATTCAGCTCACCGTCAGCGTGACACTCAACATGCCACCTCAGCTCACCATTCTGCGTGCCACTCAACATGCCACTCAGCTCTCACCACTCAGTATGCCCCTCAACATGCCACTCCACCTCACCACTAAGCATGCCATTCAGCTCACCGCTCAGCGTGAAACTCAACATGCCACTCAGCTCACCACTCTGCGTGCCACTCAACATGCCACTCGACTCATCAATCAGCTCACAACTCAGCTCACCACTCAGCTCATATGCTACTCAACATGCCACTCAGCATGCTTCTCAGCGTGCCACTCATCATGCCTCTCAGCATGCTACTTAGCATGCTTCTCAGCATGCCACTCAGCATGCTTCTCAGCATGCCACTCAGCATGCTTCTCAGCATGCCACTCAGCATGCTTCTCAGCATGCCACTCAGCATGCTTCTCAGCATGCCACTCAGCATGCCTCTCAGCATGCCACTCAGCATGCCTCTCAGCATGCCACTCAGCATGCTTCTCAGCATGCCACTCATCATGCTTCTCAGCATGCCACTCAGCATGCTTCTCAGCATGCCACTCAGCATGCTTCTCGGCATGCCACTCAGCATGCCACTCAGCATGCCACTCAGCATGCTTCTCAGCATGCCACTCAGCATGCTTCTCAGCATGCCACTCAGCATGCTTCTCAGCATGCCACTCAGCATGCTTCTCAGCATGCCACTCATCATGCCCTCAGCATGCTACTTAGCATGATACTCAGCATACCACTAAGCTCACCACTCAGCTCACCACTAAACATGCCACTCAGCTCACCACTCAGCCTCACCACTCAGCATGCCCCTCAACATGCCACTCACCCACCACTCAGCATGCCATTCAGCTCACCGCGCTCAGCGTGACACTCAACATGCCACTCAGCTCACCACTCAGCTCACCACTCAGCTCACCACTCAGCATTCCCCTCAACATGCCACTCATCTCACCACTCAGTATGCCATTCAGCTCACCGCTCAGCGTGACTCAACATGCCACTTAGCTCACCACTCTGCGTGCCACTCAACATGCCACTCAGCTCACCACTCAGCTCATATGCTACTCAACATGCCACTCAGCTCACCACTCAGTGAGTGCCCCATACGCCTGCCTTGTTCTGAGCTCAGCTCGCCCTACGAATGATCTCTTTGGGTTAAGGGGGGTTGCGCAGGCGATCCAAAGGAGGGGACGCAAGCGGAAGAAAATTGTAGCGAGGGAATTCGGGTATGGAACCAGCAGAAGTTGTAGAATTCATAGATAGATATCTATGAATTGTTGCTGGATTCCGATGAACACAGTGGCGCCACAACAGTTGATAGCTATTTTGGCGTTGCTCATGTAGCTCCTATTCAAAGATCTTGGTGGCATTGTGACTTGTACGAGTGGACCGTTGTAAATCAGATGAACCAGATCGAGTGAGAGGAACACGCGTGAAGACCGCAGAGGGAGGAAGAGAGTCGCGTGAGAGTCGCGAGGAAGAGAGTCTGCAACACGAGGAGAGAAAGAAGATAATTATTATTCAAGAGGTCAAACGCCCCCCATCTTCCCTTGTATTTGAGACAGTGTTCCTTGGCCGCAACAGTGGCTATATTTGTCATTACACTAGTGTCTATAATCTATCAAAACTATATGTCATGTATACTATGCTATGTTATATTGTGCCAGTGCATACTATACTATATTATATTGTGTACTTACTTGAAAGCTAACGACTCGGTAATCGGTTGGATATGTGAATAGCCGGGGATCAGTCACTCGGGATTAGATTCTCTCGTCCCTTGGAGCAAACCGAGCCACATAAAAAGCCTAGTAACCAAGCCTGAATAGCTAGTTTTGCAAATAAATGCAAATCATCATACTCCACGCGTACGTGTCTATTACTAATCAGTTTTCGTTTATTTGTCAATGGGCAAGCTCTCTACTTACATATCATTACCTTAATTTTGAATTATGGGTGGGATTATAATATATCAGATTCGGAACGTGTTCGCGATGTCGATGTGGGAGGAACATATTACTCGTGAAGATGGAGACGATGTTTCAGAGGATTACACGGACGAAGGAGACAGCGTCGCCACCGTCACGGATGATGAGATGTATGCCACGCGCCGAGACGGAGACAGGGACGCCATCGAGGAGGAGCCTGAGGGTGATGATGAAACAACTCGTGGATGGGAATGGGGGGGTGAGAATGTTGGCGAGGATGTGCAAATGCCTCAAACCCTTCTTAATGACACCACCCTCCGGATGCTTCCGAAAATCCCACGAGGCTTGAGTCTAGAGGACCTATTCTTAATGGTCATCTCTTGGACTGCCTTTACCGCACCATCGCCATCACAACCTATCCGTGATGCTGAAATCGATTCTGACGGTGGAGATAATGGTGCTCGCGGCATCGATGGCGAGTCCAACATTCCGGACGCTGAAATGGTATGGGGGAATGGCGAAGATATGCTCAAAGAGTGGGTAGAGTGCACCAATACAGAGATGAGCCTACACCGGTGAGACTTTATGAACTTTACATACACGGTTGCTATGATAATGCGTTTGAACGTCATATCTGTGGACTTATCTCGTAGCGTGTATAGAACATGGCCATGCACAATAATTGACTAATGTTGTACATATTTTCATGGATGCAGAAGAAGGTACCCTCACAAATGGACCCAAGATCGTGGGTCCCAATGGAAATATGGCGGACGGCATTGCCCTTTGGTTACCCTCGATGAGCTGAAAGCTTACATTGCGATATTAATCATTAAGGGGACTTCGTCGATTAAGAACTTGGAGGCGGCATGGAGCATGGACGAAAACCTGAGAAATGCTGGCGTCGCGAAAACCATGCCATATTATCGTTTTAAGCACATTACTACATTTCTGAAAGTGACTGACCCGAAGGATCCTAGAATGAATCTTACAAAAGGGATGCAAGGTATGGCACATGCACCCCCACTGGCAATGGAATGCGAGGATGGCGTAACACGTTGCTGCATGTTGTTGTGTGATACAATTTTTTCATGCTTGGCACACATATATGTTTTACAAATAATGTACGCATGGTCCAAACGATCAACTTACGCGAAATGGATAATGGTTTGCAGGGTATGACCCATTACTCCGTGTGCGTCGATTTTATGACGTTATGCGATTTTCCCTCGCGAGACTGTGGCGTATTGGTGGAATCATGGTGTTCGACGAGTATCTCATGGGGTCTAAATTCCACGTCTCTTACCAAAGATATGTCCCTGGCAAACCTACAGACCGAGGAATAATATGGGTGATGGCATGTTCGTTGATTCGTCTTGGAAACCGCCTACCGAATTTGTACATCGCGCACACGTTTCACTTGTTGACTGGGATGGATCCATGGGCCTGCATCAAGGGGCCACGAGGGGGAAAGGGACAGCCCCCGCCTGAATGGCGAGGATATGGAGAAATGGGGTGCGCCACAATCAAACTTTGCCGAGAGCTTTTGAGGTACGGTGCTTTACGCAAACAGACCGTGGTGATCGGCGATCGACTTTTCACTACGTTAAAGTTGATCTACTGGTTGGGCGAACAGACCTTGTATTACATTGGTACGATGAAGAAGAATGCTGGAGGCAGGCCAACTTTTCCCGATCGAGGGACTGCGGAAAGGGGGACGAGCATGTGGAGAATGGCGTTGGGGCGTTTAAAAGCAATCGTTGGGCGGTGGATGGATACCACGTGGGTCTTGATGGCGACCTACGGGGTGCCATGGACGCCGAGTTCAGTGAAGAGGCGCAAAACGAAGACCATGAAACGACAAACCCGTAATAATGTGGCAAATGCGGAAGGTACTTGTCATCCCACAAGCGTCCGCATTATTTGTTCGTCTTGCCATTATAATTCAACCACGCACACAATTAGTACACTGTGTACTTTCTTCTCGATACACCATTTGTCTAATGAATGTGATAATATATGACTGCGGTCAGCGTGCGATCAGGTACGGTCGAGATGGACGAGGACATGCGCGTGGCTTTGGTTTCGCTGGTGGGAGAAGGCGTATTCCGCGCACGATGCCTCCCGCTCCGTGCTGATGGGACTAGCAAGGGACGAATTTCGCCCAGGGACTTGGCGAGAGGATTCACGGCACTTGGTGAGCTTGCAACTCGTGGTCGTTTGAATCGTGTGCCGCAAAACGTGTGGCGGAAGTTGATTCGGGCAAAGTGCTTCACGGAGCCTGCCTACGAGTTGTTAGATCGCCATACCCAAAATGTGGATATCGTAGCTCTCACGAACGAGTTTTCACGGGAGAGGGTCGATGTACCTTGTCCGTTGCCGGTGAAGTTGTACAACGAGTTCATGATTAGCGTAGATTGCTGGGACAGGGAGGCACACTCGAAATATTCGTGCCCACTGAAGTACAAGCGGATGTACAAAAGGATTTTCCATATGCTGATTGATACTTGGGTGTATACATTCGTGTGCGTGTACATGACCATATGCTGCAAGGAGCCTGGTCTGGGGTACACGATGCCAAAACGACCTTTCAATCGGTCGTTGCGATCTGCTCTGGCTGACGAGTTGGCGATGCCACTGCGGGCTCGGAGAAAGAAGGGGGGTCGGCCAATGAAGGTATCACGATTCAAACTTTCTCACCTGTCTCCCGAGATGGTACTTGGGCATACGCCGATTCCTATGAAGGACTTGCCACTGAAGAGTCGATGGGCAAGTAACCGAGCGGAATGTAAGGAATGTAGACGACAAAAGAGGTACCCGAGAAATGCTGGCAACCATGTAATCAGCAAGAAACACCTCGCAAAGCCGAAAGCGACACATGTTTGTGCAGAGTGTCGACCGCATTGCCCTCTACATCTAGGCCACTGCTTCATCTCCCACCACATGCATGTATGGGCAGTCTTCGAGGAGCTAGATAGGCGTGATGCCGAGGTCGAGGAGGAGCTCGAGGAGGAGCTCGAGGAGGAGGAGGCGGCACTCGTGGTGGCACCTACGGCAGCAAGGGTTCAGACAAGGGCTGATTCGGCTGGGGAGTTGATTGCGGGTACATCTTCTGGCGCGGCTGGGCAGCTGGTGGAGGGAGGGAGAGTGCAGGATGATGTCTTTGGGAAGGGCACCCTTGTGTCCTTTTGTTGCACCCATGGAATTGAAGGAGGGAAATGTACCAAGGGCTGCAATGCGACTAATGCTTTTACTTTTGCGACTTTGAAGTTGGACAGTGGAGCACTACTATCAGGGCCAGCCGGGAGGCGCGGCAAAGAGCATCTCACTCCTTTGTGAATAAGTTTGTGAGGTAGTTTGCAACATCTGGACACCTGGGCAGGACTTTGACTCCACCGTCTTCTTCAATCACTACTTGGACATCGATGGACTATCTTTGACACCTGATTTCTGGCCGGCGTCATATTAGAAAATCGGGACACCTATCCTGCTCCGCCGTGCCACCAATGTTTTAGCACGGTCGATTAGTGGATAGAATTAGGTCGGACCTGCTCAGTGCTTGTGCTTTGTCACTGAACGTGCAGGATGCCCCAAGATGGGCTAATTTAGGTTAACCTTTTGCTATGATCAGAACTCTGCAGTAAAGGGCAGCAGCGTAAAGTTGTTGCACTGTTCGGGACCGCCCTGCCACCAAGCTTGTGGGCAGTATCCTAGCAGCAGTTTTAGAAAGGGACCGCCCTGGCTAAAGCACAGGCCTCCCTCTAGCAGTTTCCAGCTCTTAGCTGTTTGTTGTTTCGGACTTTATCTATGAGCCGCTCCCTGCCTCCTGAAGAACACTCCGTACAGTTACAGGGTGGTGTGCTGGATTCAGTGCACCGTAGGTCATTATTGCTGTGACTCCGTTTGGCTGTACCAGTACTCATACAGTACTTGGTGACAGATACGTAGGTCAAAGATAGCTTTATATCCGTAAACTTATGTATTTAGTTTAGACTTGTGTGATAATGATTCAGTGACCGCCCGGTCTGGGGGGTGGACCGTCATAGAGATATCCTGCCCTAGCCCCCCTTCGAAATCGGCGGATCCATGGGGCTCCAAGCCACCCCAGCGGTCGAGTGACCCTTCAGGGCATGTGTTACATTGTTTTCGATGCACATGGCACCACGAGGCCGAGTTTGGATTCATTGGCCAAATCTCTATGACGGTCCGGTTTTTTTCAGCCTTGCGACCCACGTACGCGTAAGACCCGAACCCTGAGAGCCGGCCTGCATTTCGAACCTCCCCACCCTGCCCCCCCGCCAACCACCCCAAAAGTATTATTTCGCCACTCTTCTAGTGTGTTGGGACACCTCGCGCGCCGCACGAATCGAAGCGGTTCGCTCGCTACGCCCTGCTCCATCAGCGCAACCATGCTCGCTCGGGCCACACCCCCTCCAATGCCCCCACCTACCACAGTCTACATCAACAACCTTTTGCACTAGAATTAGGGGTGTGCCGAGCCTTCATGTGGCAAGGCGCGGTAGTCCCACACCCCACCTGATGTCCTTCGTCATCCCCACCATGCATCTTGCCTTGGCCATCGAGCTACACGCCGCTACAGCACGCCAACTGCACCCTACCTGTCGTCCCACCAATTCTGGGGGGTGGACCGTCATAGAGATATCCTGCCCTAGCCCCCTTCGAAATCGGCGGATCCATGGGGCTCCAAGCCACCCCAGCGGCCGAGTGACCCTTCAGGGCATGTGTTACATTGTTGTCGATGCACATGGCACCACGAGACCGAGTTTGGATTCATTGGCCATATCTCTATGACGGTCAGTTTTCAACCTTGCGACCCACGTACGCGTAAGACCCGAACCCTGAGGCCGGCCTGCATTTCGAACCTCCCCACCCTGCCCCCCCGCCAACCACCCCAAAATTATTATTTCGCCACTCTTCTAGTGTGTTGGGACACCTCGCGCGCCGCACGAATCGAAGCGGTTCGCTCGCTACGCCCTGCTCCGTCAGCGCAACCATGCTCGGGCCACACCCCCTCCAATGCCCCCCACCTACCACAGTCTACATCAACAACCTTTTGCACTAGAATTAGGGGTGTGCCGAGCCTCCATGTGGCAAGGCGCGGTAGTCCCACATCCCACCTGATATCCTTCGTCATCCCCGCCATGCATCTTGCCTTGGCCATCGAGCTACACGCCGCTACAGCACGCCAACTGCACCCTACCTGTCGTCCCACCAATTCTGGGGGGTGGACCGTCATAGAGATATCCTGTCCTAGCCCCCCTTCGAAATCGGCGGATCCATGGGGCTCCAAGCCACCCCAGCGGTCGAGTGACCCTTCAGGG
>LGRX02003505.1:0-19984 GCA_001247695.2 Cymbomonas tetramitiformis
CCTGGGAGCAGCTTTCCGCAAGCTAGCTGCTGGACTCGTAGCAGAAGGTCGCATAACAGCTCCGAGGGGTGTGGAGACCTTGGTGGAACTGGCTGAGAACAACCAGCTCCCCGTGCCGACAGCCTCAGCAGCAGACTGCCAGGACATCAGCGATGAGGATGATGACTGCCCGGGCATGGAGTCGGGTGACGACAGTGACGATGATGACGATTGCCCGGGCATGGAGTCGGGCGACGACAGTGACGAAGAAGAGGTTCCTCTGGATGAGATGCCGGAGGACATGGTGGAGCAGCCCAGGAAGGGGAGGACGACGGTGCATGTAACAGCTGCAGCGGCCACCGTCCAGGAGAGCTACGGGGTGAGAGACTTCAGCGAGAGGGGTGAGCTGCACGCAGGGACCATGGAGGCCAAGGCGTACGAGCTATTGAAGAAGAAGATGCTCAGTGGCCTTACAGAGGAACAGCTCACTGCCATGGCGCAGGTCCAGCCTGTATGCAAGCTCCTGAACGACTCTCTGGCACAAGGGATGGCGCTGGTGGCCTCTGGAGGCTTGCTTATGTTGTACAAAGCGCTTCTCCTGGACACGGGGGCCAACTGCAACATCATCCCAATCAGGACAGCCAACAGGTTGGGCTTGACCATCTTTGATGCGGAGACAGGGGCCAGGGTGGCGAGATGTGATGGCAGCCCTGCGGAATTCACGAAGTACTGCTACGTGGATGTGGTTCTCGCCGCGGGCACGCCGTACATGACTCTGCATCGGCTCCACGCCTTCGTCACCTACACCAATGACACGACGTGGGACTTCTTGGTGGGCACTGGACCCCTGAAGAACGCCCTCAAGTTGACCATCGACCTCTACAGAGGCATTGCTACTTCTGAGGCCGCGGTGTCACTGGGCATGAAGGAGAAGGTCACGTTGCCATTGATCGAGTTGACGCCGCCCGTCGATGCAAGGAGCAAGCGGAATGAAGACCCGAGAGTGTGCCTGGCGACCGAGATCTTTGACGTTGATGCCACGGCAGCGCGCATTCTTGCCCCCGCTTTTGATGATTGCGAGCTACCACCACGTGAAGCAGTGTCCCTGGGCGCAAGGGAAGAAGACCGTCTGGCCCTCGCAGGGGAGAGGTGTGCGCCTGCACCTTGTGCATTCTCGCGAAACCACCCCGAGCTGATGGACAGCCTGGCGTCATGGCTAGAGGAGATGAGGCTGAGAAGGTTCAACTCGGAGGAGAAGGAGAGACTCGAGGCGCGCTGCCAGTCCATGGTGGAGGCGGGCTTCCTGAGACCCAGCTCGATGATGCAAGGCGAGCTCACTGGGCGAGTCAGCTCACACACCGAGAGCTCGACGTACGAACCTCCGCCGCCTGGTACGTCCTTGACAGACCAGATGCTGGGCATGCTACAAGCATCATCACGCAGCCAGCGGGAAGCCAATGTGGCGACCAGAGGTGAGTGGTCCAGTGCTGAAGAGCCAGATGCGAGGGGGTCCCGCACGCCAGCCAGCCTGACCACAACTCAGTCAGACCCTCGCTATCAAGACCTCACGCTGGCGCAGGAGGCCGAGAGCGAAGCTGCCTTCAAGCTGGCCAGCGTACAGCCATGGGGGGGCATGGCAGTGAACCCGTGGGACTACCAAGACAAGGAGAGCAGCTGGTCTCAGCACCGCCTGTACATCGACCGCACGGGCTATGCTCGTCTGTGCGCACTCTGCGAAGAGGGCGATGGAAGTGGTGTGGACGCAGGATTTGTGCGGGTCAAGTTCTCGCGTTGTGGAGAATACAAGACCATCCTGGAGACGGAGCTACTGTGGCCCGACTTTACGTTGGTGGACCAGAAGGTTGACAAGGAGACGAAGATACCCTCAGAGACCTGGACCACGAGGGCGAGCGGCAGGAAGGACAACGACCAGGTCCCGCTCCCTGACTGTGGTGCCCATCGGGAGGCTGGAAGGTACACGATGGCGAGTGTTCAGGAGGTCCTCAACACCCATCAGACGTACCCAGGGGTCGTGACGGGCAAGCTCATGTGGGACAAGGTGGCGCGCCAGTTCTGCGTACTCAGCGAGCACACTCGCGCCCAATGGGATCTCATGGAGCGCATGGTACGTCACACCATGGAAGGCGTCACCATCATAAACCCCATGGGCAAGATGACTGGCGAGTTCCAGCTGCCTTTTTACTATGAGAAGGACCAGCGCTGGCAGTACCAGCATCTAAAGTATGTACAGCGAGTGGACATCGCTGACCTTCGAGCTCGCCTGAAGGTGAGGTACGACATGGAGGTGACTGGTGTGGAGGGCGTGAATGTGAATGGGATCCCGCAGCTCACGCTGTCAGACGCAGCGGACAAGGTGGGGAAGTTCTACCCGGTGCCAGATGGGGAAGGAGGCAGTGGCGAGGTGTTTAGCACGAACGCTGCCGCCGTGGAGTACCTGCACCTGGGGGACAACCCGAGAGTGATGCTCGGAGCATGCAAGACAGAGGAGCAAGCACAGGACGCGCTGGACACTTATGGGGCCAGAAGAAACCCTCCGGTGCGCACATCCAAGACTCTCAGGACGTCGAAGACGGTCAGTGGGGATGAGGCAGGGCCATCTGGCTCCGCACCGCCACCATCTTCAGCACCGCTTCGTTTACGGCATCAAACCTGGCCCAACGGCGTCTTCGACCCTGCCATGTTGGAGTACCACGCTGCAGTGTTCCAGGGCACCTACGAGCCGGAGTCGCCCACTCGCAGCGAGAACACAGCTGGGGAAGCCAACTGGCTGGATCTGGGAGGGATCTCGGAGTTCATGGCGCTGCATGGACAGACGGTCTTCCTCATCCAGTACCGTTGCTTCATGGGCGAGATCGAGTTCCAGCTCGGGAAGCCCTTCGCGGAGCGAGGAAAGGGGGTGCACACGCAGCGACTCAGCAGCCAGACCCTGTACCAGTACGCTTCCTCCGCAGGAGTGGGACAAAGGGGAGAGTTTCTGCCTCTGGGTGGGCAGTCGAAAGGCTGCACGGGAGGACTCCTCGGCACCTTGCAGAAACATATGGAGCATCTGGTTGATCGCACTCAGCTCTTGGAGATCGCCAGAGGCCATTTGAGCGATGGCCCACGGCAGGGCACCCTACGGGTTTTCAAGACCCGTGCCAACGCCCGGTCCAAGGCCGTGTATTACCTCTTTGAGAACAATCGCTACTACAGTGAGCGGGGACCCAGCAGCATGGCGTTCACCTTGGAGTACCTCTCCTCAGGTACGCGCAAGTTCGACTGCTGCAGCTGGGAGACCTGGAACAAGGTGGCGGTGATGCACCGAGAACCATTGTCTGCGTTCACATCCTCGGTGGGCCCGGCGTTGCTAGCTGAGGCACGTCGGGCAGAGGTGCAGGCGCGTCTTCGAAACGACTTCATGAGGTGCCTGGACCCAATCGAGGGAGGGGATGCAGGAAGTGAGGAGGGAGACGGCAGCATCTCAGGATACTCTTCCGACCTCGCGGCTGTTGAGGGTGTGAGCACTCACACGGGTCGCACCAGAACACCGTCGCCGCTGACAGAGGATGAAGACAGCGTGGAGGTCATCGGTGAAAGACTGGTTGGGCTGTCTGCCAGTTTGGCGCAGGGGCAGGCCGAGGTCGCAGCAAGCCACCTCACCATGGCGGCTCTCTCGGAATCGATACAGGCACGTCAGGCGATCATCAGAGAATATGAAGAACGACCTCGTGCTGCCCACGCAACTGCGAGGATGAGCACGCTTGGGCCAGACTGCCCAGGGCTTGATGGTCGTGATGGCACGCGAGCCACGCCCACGCCGGCACCCTACTCTGGCCGAGTTCTCGGCGGGATATCGACCATGGGCTTGGAGTGCAACATGGCACAGAGACCTGAGCACCAGTCAATCAACGACATTCTGAGATCCCCGGCACATTCCGTCTGCACGCAGCAGACTGAAACCGTGCCTCCAGCTGCACAAGAGCAGGACTCCGTTTCGTACGTGCCATCAACCCCGAGCTCTACAGCACCCAGCAGCCCGGAGCGTTCCAGTGGCTTCGTTGCGCATGTCGACACTCGACCTTCAGGCCATCCTGCAGCGCGCCCGCAGAGTCCAACTGAGAGTGCCGCACAGCAGCGTTCACCGCGGGCTGGTCAGCGCAGGAGGAGATCTCCGAGCCCCAGGGAAGGCGCTCATCGTCAGGACGCGGCTCGCGGTCGGCATGCCGGCATGGGCGCGTCGCGTGCTCCCCAGAGACGCCAAAGTTATGATGAGATCTGGGAGGAGAGGAGAAGGGAGAGCGCACTGGGGCCTTTTCAAGGGGGCACCGGGCCGGCTGCAGCCCGGCGCGCCCGTCACTGAGAAGCAGCCCCGGCGAAAAGCCGGGCACGCAGCCCGCCAATGATAGGCGGGCGAAGCGCACTCAGGTGTGCTTCCTGCTCATGGGGGTGTTCGTGCGCTTGCATTGGCCGCAGCTGCCTCATTTTGCAGTGATGGCAGTATGGGTGGCTATGGAGGTATTCAGATTTCTTGGTGAGGTCGTCGCCTGCTGGGCATTCCACGCTGAAGCGCCCCGCAGAGCCATGGCACGCGCATTGTGGGCTGTGCGCGCAACGCCACTCGAGCCATGGGCACATCAACAGGCGCCTCTGCGAGTGCTGTTGGAGCTGGCCAGGCACCTACTGCTGTTGACCAAGGGTGCTCTTGAGGTAGCTGGGCTCCACCACGCTTGGCGTGGGCTGTGGTACGTGCCATTGATACGGTTCTGCCTCGCCATGCTCGCCATGCACTTCACGCACATGGTCGGCACTCTGGGGTGCGTCTTGACAGTTGGCGCCCACATTGTCCACCATGGGTTGCCATGCGCCGGCTCGATTCGAGATGGTGGCACATTCGCCGCGCTGAAGACTCAGGTGGGTCGCGCGCTGGCGGTCGCCCAGCGGATCTTGGCCGCAGGGCCGGCTACGCTGGCCGCTGTTCCGCGGCGCATGCAGAAGCCGCGCTTTGCCGCTCGACTGCAGCGCCTGCAGTTCACTGCCGCTTGCTACCGAGGGGCGCACTGTGTCTATGTGATATCAGTCTTGGCGCTGGTGGTCTACGTGTCTGCAGGAGGAGGCCTGGGCCGTATGCAAGGGGGGTGGAAGATGTTGACTTGCATACTGACCCTTCACCCTCCAGTTAAACCAGTGGGTACCAGCAGAATTTTGAAACTTTTGCTGCTGCTAGCGGTGGCTGCTTGGGTGGCCGCTGTGGCCCCTGGGGAGTTTCAGGGCGTGCTGACGATGGGATCGTGCTCGGGCTCGCCGACCAGATCTATCAGGACAGCCTGGGAAGACCAGAGGTCTTCGCGCCAATGGGACACCGGATGGGAGGCTATGGTGGCAGAGCGAGACGAGGTGCTTCCGCACACAGTGCTGGACACGTTACAGCCAGGGGGCACGACCAGGGTCACCAAGGACGAGGCCGCGTGGCTGGACACCGAGCTCAATGCCACCTTTGGAGGACATCCCGAGTTCACCGAGGAGAATTGGAAGGAGATGCGCAACGTGGTAAGGAGGTGCAGCTACTGCTTCGCCAACAAGCCGCAGGACATCAAAGGCTACCATGGGGGCGCGACACATGCGACCTTCGCCATCCCTTTCAAGGACGAGACTAAGGTAGCTTACCAACGACCGAGGAAATACAGCCCGGGAGAGCAGGAGATCATCGACCTGCACTGCAAGGAACTGCTGGAATATGGCTTCATCGAGCCGGCTTCGCAGCACTGCAGACACGCCAGCAACGTGGTGGTTGCGGGGAAGAAGGATCACGACACTGGACAGTGGACCTCGACGAGATTCTGCGTCGACCTCCGGTCTACGAACCGGTTGTCGCTGAAGGATAACACGTTACCACATCGTCCAGAAGAGCTCTACCAGCGCGTGGCCAAGGCCAAGTTCAAGACTACCCTGGACGCGACCAAGGCGTTCCACCAGATTCCCATGACCACTGAGGAGGACAGGGACAAGACAGCGTTCTGGTGGGGCAACCAGCTTTATCGCTACACATCCATGCCGTTTGGAGCAGCTGGAGCAACCGCAGCCTTCATCAGGATCATGGACTACGAGCTACGTCACCTGCAACACTGCACGGTGGCGTACGTCGATGACGTGTGCATATACTCAGACACCGCTGAGCAGCACATCAAGGATGTGGAAGCCGTGCTTCGCACTTTGGGGGATGCAGGGATACGTCTGCATTCGGGCAAGTCAACCTTCGGGTCAGCCACGGTGGACTTCTTGGGCTACCGCATCGGCTATAACACCATTGGCGCGCAGGACATCAAGTGCAAGGCCATCCAAGAGCTGCCCAAGCCCGAGGATAAAACTGGAGTACGCTCCATCCTTGGACTCATGAACTATTACAAAGGTCTGGTGGGGGAACCCATGGGACCCAACTACTCAGAAATGGCACGACCATTGAACGACTTGCTCAGAAAGGAAGTGTTGGATGTCAAGGAAGCTTGGGGGAAGGATCAGGACCAGGCATTGCAAGCATTGAAGGATGCTCTGTGTTCGGGGAGATGTTTGAAGCCCATTGATTACAGCAAGCCCATCTTCCTCTACACAGACTGGAGCAACCATGGCATTGGCGCAGTGCTGGGACAGAAGGACGAGAATGGCGTAGAGCACATCTGTGTGGTCATCAGCCGCTCGCTGTCGAAAACCGAGAGGCAGTACGCGAGCTTCCAGGGTGAGATGCTGGCGGTGGTGTGGGCCATCCGCACATTACGACAGTACCTGCACGGGATCCACTTCACGCTGGTCACCGACCATTCGCCGCTCACAACACTCATGGAGAAGGGGGACCTACAAGGTCAACACCTACGCTGGGCCATCAGCCTCCAGGAGTTTGAGTTCACGGTCCAGTACCGACCAGGTCCGAAGAATGAGAACGCGGATGTGCCATCCAGGTACCCACTGCCCAGCACCGCAGACGAGACTGGTGCCCGTTTGGATCGTGAAGGGGACCGAGCCAGGGAAGCGGGGCGTGCCGAGAGGCCAACGCGCTGTTTCGCAGACATCATTTGCTTGGAAGTAACCAGGGAGCCACCACTCGGTCCCGAAGTAAGCCCAGAAGCCCAGGTGGCCAACTACTGCGAGATGATGGCCAGGGAGCAGCTGGGGACTAGTGCAGTCCATCGACTGTTTGACGTGCACTACCGAGAAGAGCTGGAGTGTAACAAGGGGGTCATGTTTGACACTGACCACCCGGAAGTGGCCAGGTGCTCAGGCAGGTTGACTCGAGTCGCCTGGGATGCCCTCAGCCAGGTCCGGTCGATCAGGGGTATGCATTCCGGAGGCTCACCGGCGATATACGGCGACGAGACCATGGAGGGTGGTAAGCTCAAAGTGCCGAAGAAGATCGACACGAGAGTGATTGACAAGAGCTTCTTCCGGGAAGCCAGAAAAGA
This sequence comes from Cymbomonas tetramitiformis, assembly GCA_001247695.2. Lineage (NCBI taxonomy): Eukaryota > Viridiplantae > Chlorophyta > Pyramimonadophyceae > Pyramimonadales > Pyramimonadaceae > Cymbomonas > Cymbomonas tetramitiformis. Next base: position 7,431 of record LGRX02003505.1, read on the forward strand.
GGGCGTGGTCTGCTATGAGCCGTGTGGGGGCCTGTGTGCTGGACTAGAGATGCTCTTGCGCTGCGGAGTTAAGGTTAACAAGTACCTCTACCAGGACATCTCGAAGTCCAGCCAGACGGTAGCCAGGGCCAGGTGCATGGCGCTCAGTCGCCGTCATCCTGACTTGTTCCGTGCCGAGGCAGCCCACTTGGAGCAACTGCCCAGCAACATCGAAGACACCAGCCTCATTGACCTTGTACATGCAGGGGCATTGAGTGGAGAGCAGTGGGTCATGGTGTGTGGATATCCATGCCAGGACCTGTCACCAGCTGGCAAACTGGCTGGTCTGGAGGGCAGGCACAGCAGACTGTTCTACCAGGCAGTGCGAGTCCTCTCCACGCTGCAACAGCTGCAGCCTCAGAGACCGCCAGCATATGTGCTGGAAAACGTTTCTCCGCTGTCACACAGGGAGAACTCGAAGATCAGGAAGGAGGTGTTCCCCATCATCACCAGCGTGGTGGGCCAGCCGGTGTCCTTTGACGCGGCGCGCGCGGGATCATACGCGCATCGTCTACGAGCATATTGGAGCAATCTGTTCCAAAATCAGCAGTTCAATCTGGTGATGGAGCGGGTGGACAGACCACCAGACAGATACGTGCGCGATATTCTGCGGCGAGGCTGGAAGCCACGCAGGGTCGTCACAGGAGACAGGAAGCCTCACTACACCGCCAACGTTGTAGGGGAGCCTATGAGAGTATTGCCAACCATCTTGGCGACACAAAACTCTCGTGCTTTTCGCGCGCCTCGCGCAGGCACAGTGGTGAGGAAGGGAGATGATGATGAAGTGGGGGAGACCAGAGAGGTTAACCTGGACGAGAAGGCAGTGGCCATGGGGTACAGCGCAGGTGAGCTGCGCGCGGCACATGGCATGAAAGACGAAGAATTGGCAGGAGTGCTTGGCCTTGCTATGGACCGAAGAGCAATGGAGCTATTGTATGCGGTTGCCGAGGTCAGCACGACCAAACTGCCGAAGAGTGAGGAGAGTGAGGAGGAGGAGCATGGCACGCTAGTTGCCATCCCCATCGCGAAAGCCACCAAGGTGGCTGCCACCTCCGAGGACACGGCTGAGCCGGTGCGAGCCCAACTAGCAGAGTGGATCACCAGTTCCAGCGGCTACACCCAGCAAGTCGCGCGCCGCCTCAGCCATCAGGACTGGGAAGAACGACTGCAACGCATGTGCAGCCAAGGACAGAAAGGTACACAGGGGCTAGGCACCGCCGACGCTGTTCCACGCCGCAGGCAGTGGAAGATGGCCTCCATGAAGCTCGCGGGCTACCAGGCACGTCACCGGCAGGCCTTTTCAAGACCTGGAGGCAAGCCAGCAGAGACGAGCTCAGCCCCAGAGTGGGCACCAGTGACAAAGGAGAAAGAGATGAGGCTGCCTAAGCTGCCCGACACTACGAGAATGGTTGCCATGCTAGCCAGCGTAACCAACCAGGAGTCATTCCGAGAAAGATACCCCGATATACACGAGGACGAGCTATGCCTCGCGTGGATCAAGACAGGAGGAAGAGTAGAGGTGCCCGAGGAGGAATATCACAGGGTAAGGAAGAGGGCAGCGCGTCACCGTTGGGACGAGCTCATGGGCGAGTTATACATGGTCACTGTCAGTGGAAAGGAGCTGCTGGTGCCCAAGCCCTGTGACAGGATTCAGTTGGTGCGTGAGTACCATGAGAGGACTGGCCATTGGGGCATCAGGCGGACATTGAACCTGTTGTGGCAACGCCATTACTGGGCAGGCATGAAACAGGATGCGCAAGCAGTGGTCACTCAGTGCCAGACTTGCCAGAGGGTGAAGACGCACTATGCACGGGAGGAGGCGAATCTCACGCCGCTGGAGATCAAGTCCTTCATGTATCGCTGGTCCCTGGATTTAGCGTGGCCCACGAAACGCATCACGAAGGCTGGGAACCAACGCGTCTTGGTCATGATTGAGCACTACACGCGATTCGTCGTGTGCGTTCCAATCCCCGACAAGGAGGCCGCCACCATCGCCAACGCATTTCGCTATCATGTCCTATCCGTGTTTGGGGCGCCTGCAGAATGTTTGGTGGATGGGGGCACAGAGTTTGAAGGTGAGTTCTCTGCTCTATGCAAGCAGTGTCTCATTGACCGAAGAGTGACTTCACCGAGTTCCCCAGAGAGCAATGGCTTAACTGAACGGGTGGTACGCACCCTCAAGTTTTGCTTCAAGAAGATGGCCCTCGACAAGGGCCTGGACTTCGAGTGGGATGAGATGCTCTGGTCACTCGTACTCAGCTACAACGCAGCTAGGCAGCAGTCCACTGGAGTGGCGCCATTCACGTTGCTGTTCGCTCAGGAAGCCACGGTGCCACCGGATCTTCGTGCTCGACCCGAGTTGGACTTTGGGAAGCAGGAGGAGAAGACACTGGCTGATGATCTGTTACAGCGAGCCGCCATCGTGAAGAGGCTCATGGTACATGCAGGGTGCAACCTGGAGATCGCTCAGCACCGCGACACTTTACGGTACGAGCACAGGAGGAGTGGCAGTTACGAGCCGAAGCCGCACCAGTTCAAGGCAGGCGATTTCGTATATATACGACAACAACCGCGCTCTGGCATGGAGGTGGCCACCAAGTCAGCCATCCTGAAGATAGTCAAGGTGCAAAGAGATGGAGTGGTAGTGTTGGAGGACAGCACGAAGCTGCGGGAGAAGAGCACAGTGCAAAGTATTGCGCCATGTCACTTACAAGTGAAAGACCAGTACGACTGCAGTGCAGCCATTCCCAGCAAGCATCTCGCGTGTGAGGTGTGTATGCGGACAGATGGGGAGGCAGCCATGTTGCTGTGTGACACCTGTAACCGTGGTTATCACACGTGGTGTCTGAATCCGGCGCTGGATGGGGTACCTGAAGGGGACTGGCAATGTCCCAAGTGCTTAGGTGGGACTGTGGTGGCAGCTGCCGCCGAGGTGAGCGCGTCAATCGTTGACAAGATGGCGGCCATGGAGCTGCAGTTGAGAGAGAAGCTGGGATCAGATGTGGTATTGTTGCCTGCAGACGTGGGTCCGCATCGTGCAGTGAGGCCGGGACGTGAAGACCCATGGCAGGCGCTGACCTCGCGGCAGATGCTCAGAAAAGAAGGGAGCATGGGGGATCTTCCTGACAGAGTGGCCTGGGGAAACCAGGGGGAGCTCAGCAGAGTGATCACAGAAGTGATGCCAGGATTCTGGCATGAGGGCCATCGTACCATCTTGAGCAGGAAGTGTGCAGAGCAGCACACTCGAGCGAGAAGTCTCCGCAAGACGTCCACGGTGCAGGCCATGAGCCCCGAGGAAGTGCAGAAGAGAGGAGATGTCACACAACTGAGCAGAGCTCAGGTGAAGATGGCCAGTCAACTGGATTGGGGCTTAGAGTTGGTGATGACAGTTCCTCAGGAGGTCAGACGTTTGGCGCACGAGGTGACTTGGGAGAAGATCACACAGGTATGGGATCCTTGGGCTGGCACAGGTGTCATTGGCAAGGTTATGTCACTGGAGTGGCCTCATCTGAAGGTTATGAATAATGATTGGAATCCGCAGTTGAAGTGGCACGAAGCCCTTAATGCTTTACAACCGGGCAATTATCGAGCCTGGAAGGAGAAGTATGGGGTGTGTGACGCAGTGGTAACTTCACCCTGGTTCGCAGTGCTGGATATTGCGTTGCCGTTGGCAGTACTGGCCAGCCGAGTGGTGGCTTGTATTCATGTGCCATCGCACTACATGACAGATATGACAGAAAGCAGGGCACAATACTTTCGTAAGCTGTGTCACGCTGGACGTTTACATGTGATTGGACATTTAGAGCATGGACCTATTGGCAGAAGATGCATGTGGGTCATGGTATTTCGCAACCCTTTGACAAGAGCCAGGATGTTGCGAGGAGGAGAGGCTTCTGGAGTGGGTATGTTTACCTTCAGCATGGGCAAGTTCGCAATGGATGGCGTTACGACCGAAGATGCTGAGCAAGCTCTTGTCTAATGTCTGTGCTACCAGTGGCAGCTACAGATGGGGGATGTTGAGAAAAAGAGCTTGCACAAGTGGTGAGAAGAGATAAAGAGATATCAAAAATTTTGAGATTTTGTATAGTTACAGTAGCAAGATAACTGTGCAGTCATATAAGGAAACAGATGCAAAGTCGAGCTAGTGTTGTATAGGCACTGACAATAAGTAAGACTGTCTAGTAGTAGGGCTAGAGGGTTGTGCTTTGTGTGGACGCTTCGTGCATAAGTTCGCGACAGCTGTCACAAACCACGGCTTATCGTGTACCTCAGCCGGGTTGTGACACTTGCTGTAGCAGTCTCCGTGACGAACGTATGACACGCGCAGTACGATACGCGCGAGGAGTTATGACAGTGACGAGATACGGAAATACGGATGGGTGTTACACTTGTTTGGAGATAGCGAGAATAAGTGGGGCGGCGTAGCAGGGTGAGCCAGCCGCTCATTTTTGTTTTGCCTTCGTAACAGTGATTCCGAGAATAGCCAGGACTCGCTTAAGACCGCGAAAACAGCAGTGTTATGAGATAATTAGTAAGATACAGTATTCTTCTGCTTGTAAAGATATATATTTGTGGACTTGTCCTTGTGCGACTGCGTCAGAACTGTAATTAACAGTCTTTTTCATGTTGAGATTTTGCATAAGTTCGCGACACAGAGCATGGAACTGCAGGTACCCACGAGGGACGATGTACAGCCCGCAGCGACCCAGTGCGATGTGGAGGTGCGGGCGCCGACATGCTTCGTGGTTACGGACGTCCAACCGGCGGTAACCCAGCGCAGCGTGGAGTCACAAGTGCCCGCAGCCTCGACGAAATGTGACATACAGCTGGCGACGGCCCAACGAGATATGAGGCTGCAGGTGCCAATGAAACACGTGGTCACAACCAAGCGCGAGACGCCCCTGTTAGTGGCTTGGCGCAGCGTGGAGCCGACGGGCAGCGCAACTCGCAGCCGATGGCGTTGCAGTGGGGCACTCAGCTGGAGGCGTTTGCCGAGGAGTTGGCCGCGGTGCAGCGCAGCTAGCAGCCGACGGCAATGCAGTGGGGGCACTCGGCTAGAAGCGTCCACTGAGGAATCAGCCGCGGTGCGATGTAACTCGCGAGCGATGACGACATGATGAGAGACAGCAGGCGCCGACCCTTTTGCCCGCAGCTACGACGCAAGAGAGCATGACGTGCCGATTCCTGAGGCCATGGTGGAAGGCAACCACTGAAGTTGCATGCCAAGCCGCTCAGGATTCGCTAGCGCAACAGTGAGCAGCTGACACAGACTGAGCAGGACACAGCAGAGCAGCGCACAACCGGGAGCGACCCAGGGCGGCACCGGCCCACTAGTGGTCGCCGCTACAGTGCAACGCGATGTGCAACCAGTAGCGGCACGACGTGGGAGGATGCAGGTGCCGATGCAGAAGTTAGCGACTGCGACAACACCGAAGACCTGCCTTAGATATTGGGTGCCAACTGGGTGTGGAACTGAGATGAGCGTTGGCAGCGTGATCTCGAGGAAGCACTCCGACACTCCAATAAGCAGATGGACCTTGCTGAGAAGATAACAATAGTAGATACCGTCACATTGCTATAGTGTTCGCGAGGACGGTTCACACCTAAGGGGGGGGGAGTTGTACAAGGGGAAGTAATACGGCGATTGGCAGTATGCGCTGGGGACAGCATGACATGATGACTGATGACAACATGGCATGATGACTGATGACAGCATGTCATGATGACTGATGACAACATGGCATGATGACACAAGTGATATGACCATGCTGTATGAGAAGTCATAACCAGTTTAGATACTGACACTAAAGTGCGACGGTTCGGAAATAGTGCGACGGTTCGGAAATAATACCAAGTACTCAGCATGGGTGTTGTAGGATGACTGTCATGGTGCCATGTTCATATGCATTAGAGATTTGATGACAGTTAGTGAATAGATCTCTGTAGCAAGGCTATATGAACTAGAGAGCTCTGAGAGCTCTTCCTTCTTGTACACTGACCTTCAGCTCACCATAACTGATTTGTGTATATGGGGCAATACGATATAATACAATAGTAACAATGATTGTAACAACACTGTTCAATGTTGTTCAACACTAGAGAACTATCCACATAGTACCCCTCATCAGATGACGTGTCTGCCCTCTCGTCCAAGAACAGATATTCACGCGAAAAATAAGAGCATGCATGCAGCCTGTCGTTCTCAACCTCGCCTACGAACTGTTGGATAAGTCACTGTCCAGCAGTTGTTGTGTTCGGTATACTTTCGTGTACCAAACACAATATAAATTTGCATATACATCCCGATATGTGTTGGGAACAACATATTTTTCGCGCGAGCAAGATCCGTCCAGGATTTGGGATGCTGGAGAGTTCTTGCGAAGGGGGTAAATGGGCGCATTTCGGGCCGGCCGTCTGGATTCACGCCCAGCAAGGACGCGCATAATGCACAGCATAAGCATATCGCGCATATCATGCAAGCATAAGGAACGCATCCTGAGCATATGACAGTGCACTGTTACCTCTAGCACTCATCCTCGCATGCGAACTGCTGGATAGCGCCCCCGCAAGTCACTGTCCAGTAGTTGTTGTGTTCGGTATACTTTCGTGTACCAAACACAATATAACTTTCCATATACATCCCGATATGTGTTGGGAACAACATAATTTTCGCGCGAGCAAGATCCGTCCAGGATTTAGGATGCTGGAGGGTTCTTGCGAAGGGGGTAAATGGGCGCATTTCGGGCCGGCCGTCTGGATTTACGCCCAGCAAGGACGCGCATAATGCACAGCATAAGCATATCGCGCATACCATGCAAGCATAAGGAACACATCCTGAGCATATGACAGTGCACTGTTACCGCTAGCACTCATCCTCGCATGCGAACTGCTGGATAGCTCCCCCGCAAGTCACTGTCCAGCAGTTGTTGTGTTCGGTATACTTTCGTGTACCAAACACAATATAACTTTCCATATACATTCTGATATGTGTTGGGAACAACATAATTTTCGCGCGAGCAAGATCCGTCCAGGATTTAGGATGCTGGAGGGTTCTTGCGAAGGGGGTAAATGGGCGCATTTCGGGACGGCCGTCTGGATTCACGCCCAGCAAGGACGCGCATAATGCACAGCATAAGCATATCGCGCATACCATGCAAGCATAAGGAACGCATCCTGAGCATATGACAGTGCACTGTTACCTCTAGCACTCATCCTCGCATGCGAACTGCTGGATAGCGCCCCCGCAAGTCAGCATCCGGCAGTTGTTGTGTTCCGGTATACTTTCGTGTACCAAACACAATATAACTTTCCATATACATTCACGATATGTGTTGGGAACAACATAATTTCTTTGACAAGTCCGTCCAGGATTTAGGATGCTGGAGGGTTCTTGTGAGGGAAGGGTAATGGGCGCATTTCGGGCCGACCGTCTGGATTTACGCCCAGCAGGGACGCATAATGCACAGCACACGCATATCGCGCATATCATACAACGAAGCATAAGAAACACACCCTGAGCATATGACAGTGCACTGTTACCTCTAGCGGAAACGCGGATGTCAACCGCGTCCACATTCCCGCTAGGGTTTCTTCTCTCATCCGCGCGCTCGCTTGCAAGCGAGCAAGCGCATCCGATGCGGGAAGCGTTAGGGAAAATAGTATCTGATATGCGCGTTCTTCCTTAGATAGATTGCACGGACTGAACGGTCAACCCCACATCTCGCTGTGGGCTGACGCGTTCATTTGGGTATAGCGGGCGGAATTCCAGGATTTTCAAACCCGCAAAAGTTGCGATGCAGGTTGTCATTCTTTGCGAAACGGGTATCAACATACAAGATGGAAATATGTGATAATATTTTATGGCAAAATAATACTTAGATCGATATACAATCTTAGAAATCTTGACCTCGCTAGACAGGGGCTTACTGCGAGAGAGAAGGCGTTTTGCGTTATGTGAAAACAGCATATTTAACGAATCCCAATTGAACGTGGAAACTGTCGAAGGCGACAATCCAGTGCAGAAAGCGACAGGCGCAAATCACGACAAGCGAATCTGTTCACCCTTCACCAAATCTTTTTTGTCTAAAAATATCATACCGTGATGCAACATAGCTGTTCTATTTTAGTCTATCTTTTTCGCGGGTACGCACGATTAAATTGAGATTATACCATATTTTCAAAGAACGGTTCAGATGAATGCATTTACAGTCCCGAATAACGTTTCGCGGAATGTATCTACGTTGTGAATTGTATTGCGCCACATCGACTACAGTTTTCAACACTCGATATTTTTGGCCTCTCATCGCTAGTTATATCCACGAAAGAGAGAGATATAATCGGAGGGGTTCGTCATGTTTTATTTAACATATGCCATTTCGTCAAAGCAAAGTTGACCGTAGCGTATGTTCTAATCGGAGGGTCCTATCGTGCCACGTTTGCAGCCCACATGATTGATGACCAATATTCTCGGGCAATCGACGGAATGTTCTATTTGATGTTCCTGAGAACAAACCGACGGATGAGACACTCCAATGCAAGAGCTTCAAAGCATACAGAAATACATTACGCTCACCACATGGCCTGGGCGAATATGGGAATATTTTCCAAAAGTAACGCATGCATACAGCGAAATCATCCCACGCAAACTCCGGATATTCATTAGCCAAATAGTTGTACAGTGATTTCACGTGGTTCTTCGGAACGTCATCCTTAGGAATATTTTCGTCAGCTCTGTTGTCTGGCAAGGGCGAAAGGTCTCTTAGAAAACAGATTCTCGATACCAGCCGTCATGGTAAAGGTGCCATAAGAATCACCTGTGGGTCCAGGGGATGGTGCGGCCATTTTTTTATCTTGGCGCCATTTGGAGCGTCAAACTTGTGTGGCATACCCCCTATGGCAGGGTATATCACACTGTCACACTCGTAGCATACCGTCTTACTTTGCGCACCCCATGCACCCCCGTGAGGCCGATAGCGAAGGTCCCATGTGGCGAGGATCAATTTGTGGACTCTAATGACCCATTTTAGCGCCATGGTGCATGGGTATACCCACACGTATACCTTCTATGAGCTGATATCCAAACGTGGGCCATTTTGCGACCCCCAAAACCGAGGGTGGTGCACATGAATCGGAACATATTATCGACTTCATCGACCTTCTAATGCGCTTCAGCGCTTTTAGGAGTTTTCATAGATACGTTAGACTACTATTCTCGCTCCTCGTACCAAGAGGTGCACGCTTGCAAAAAAAAAACAGCCAGGGCACCCCGAAAAAAACGAAAGTACGCAAACCGTTTTCATATCGACAGTTTTCGTGTGTCATTTTCAACTTTGGGGGTGCCATTTGACGAACCATGCCGTCGGCTGAGAGGGAGTCCGTCAATTGCAGGGTTAATTGGCACCCACATTTATCAATTGACAATTCAAAACACGGCTTTGATCGGTCACTTTTTGCACAATCGATAAAACTGGCCGATTCCAAAAAGGAAAATACGCTATGGCGTACTCTGAACGATAAGGGGATACTCAATTCTGTGCTAGGAGGCAAGCACAAGAGCAAGAAAAACGGCTAAGTATAAAACGCAGAAGTACTCAGTACGGAGTACAGTAGGACCGATCAGAATGATGTTGATGTGAGGTGCCTAGACTGTTGTACGGAGTACTCAGTACAGTTGAGTTATGGAAAGAGTTCCTGAATGTATAAGAACTCTAAGAGTAACCCGTTTCGGGGAGATGAACTGAACTGAAAAGTAAGACATAAAAGTAAAGAGCCGTAACTGCTGTATATTGTGTATTGAAAGCATGCACTGATAGCAAAAGCATAACTATATAGATTTACGAAACCGAAGTCTTGTAGTTGACCAATCGTAAGCATACCTCGTGCGGTCGTTTAATAAGTGTAGAATAGTATAAGTCCGAAACCGTAAAGAAGAGAAGAAGCCTAGGTGTAGACTCCTACAAAATGGTAATTAGTTCGTGTTTTCACGTTGCTTCCTTGTCTTTCTTGCGCAAATTCTGATCAACCCGCCCCGCCTTGTGCGATTAGTTAGAAAGTACTTGCACTACGAAATCGAGAATGCCTGTGCTCTCGTTCTTGTTGCGCGGTGGTGTGTGGGATTGATGGTTCCAGGTTGCTTGGAGCCGCGTCGGTGTGGAGAGATCTAGCTCGACGGCAATCTTTTAAGGTGCGAGCGTTGCCTTAGTCCTAGCACGCATACACGCATAGCACGCATATCCGTGCTTTTGGACTCGCAGGTGCGGGATTTTGGAATCTTCTCCGTTTTTCGGCAAATCCGACCCTTCGCGGCGGAAGCGCTGCGCAAATTTTTCAATTTTGCGTAAGCCTTTGCTGAAATTCGGGGTTGGTTCGGGATTTCCCCCACCTTTAATTTGGCCTTCTAGTCCCCCCTATTCGGGAATCTCCGCGCTTCGGCCGGTGTGCTTACTTGTGCTCGCGCGCAAGTGGCGTATTCCTGGGATCGGGTGCTAGTTGCCACACCAACCGCTTTTCGATTGAATTGGATCTCACGCATAGCACGCATACTATGCCCATGTATTCAGATGAAGAGGAATGCCTCGGTCGGTCGGGCCGGCGTGGGGGGGGGGTCGGGCCGGCGCCGCCCCCGGCTCAGCCGTGGGGTCCGGTCGGTCGGGGTCTCGCGCTGCGGGCCTGTCGGTTGGCCCAGGCTCTGGGGAGTTCTGGGGCGCAGCTGGCGGGTCAGACAGCCGGGATTGGCGCTCCCGTGAGAGGAGGGGGGGAGTGCGGCGCGCGCTTGCGCGCCAATACGGCGGTGAGGCCCTCGAGGTTACACCGGCGCGCACGCCCCTGAGAGCCCCTCCAGGGTTGTCTGGTGGGCCCCCCAGGGCCTCGCCACCAAAAGCCCCTTCACCAGCGAGGGTCAGTGGAGCTGAGCCAGTGTCCGAGCTCGCATTGAGCTCGGCGCTACGGCAGCCGGCGCGCCGGAAGCGTGCGTCGCCCGAGGCTCCGGCACCGCCGGCGGCAGGCGCCGGCGCCGGGTCGGACTCGGACCGCTCTGCTAAGGGGTTGAACCCCTCGGCAGCTCCCTTCTCCCCACTCCCTGCGTCCAGCAGGAGTGCGAGTAGTAGGGTCGTCCGTCAGGAACCGACGTCGGGACCGGCAGCGTCCTCCCTCTCTTCCCTCGTGGGGAGCGAGCAAGGAAATCTCATCAGTGCCCCAGGGCGCTTTGAGGTTTACCGAGCCAGTGACTGGAGTCCCCCGGCAGAAGGGGAGTCTGATGATGTCCGGCGCCCAGAGCAGCTAGACGTCGTCCGGTCACGGGGGCGCGAGTCTCGCATCCAGCCCAATCCGGCTTGGCGAGGAGAGCGACGTCAGTCCATGCTCGCATTGGCCCTCCGTCAATGGAGCACCTGGGCGCTGAATTCAGCGCAACGACGTGCGAGAGTCTCCCTGCCATCTCGTCAGCGCGCAACAGCGCGGCTTGCGTGGGTCGCATGGAGGGCCAGGACGGACCAGTCAGCGCATCAGCGCGAGCTCCGGCGCCTGGCATTCCAAGCGTGGAATGACGTCACCCAACAGGTCGCCCAACTTCAGGGCCTGTTTGACAAAGGCAGTCGGCGCCGGGTCGAGTCCGCTTTCGCAGCATGGCGCCAGCATGTCGTCCAGACACAGGGTCTGTGGCGCAGAGGCAGACGTCAAGCTGGAGCAGTCTTCATGGCATGGCACCAGCAGACGATGCTCGCCAAGGAGAGGAGCACCTGGTGGGTTGGAGCCCGGAGACACCGGATGACCCAGATGGGCAGGAGGTGTCTTCGCGAGTGGCGCCGGCTCCCCAGGACGACCCCAGTCAGCTCGGACTCGTCCCAGGGAACGAGTGCCCGCCGTCCGGTAAGGAAGGCGGGAACCTCATCCGGTGTCAGCTCTTGCTCGGATTCCGACCAGGAGTCTATGTGGCAGGACATCCGTCGAGGCCTAAGGCGCCTGGGGAAGGACCACCCGCTGTCAGGGCTAATGTGGTTCCAGCTCAAGGACTATGGGCTCTCCGAGGACGGCGCTTATCGCCTGGAGATCCACCAGCAGTCAGTCTCCGAGTCCAGGGTGTTGATGCAGCAAAAACGCGAGGACCCTCACAACTCCCTTGAGAGGTGTAGATTCTCTGTCTTTGCCATCAACGCCGGCAGACCAGGGGAGCTGGTACGCCAAGGGGCGGACCTCCAGGAGGTAAGGAGAGCGGTCGTCGCGGCCGTCAGAATGAGCGGCCGCACCCGGAAGTCACACAGGGGTCTTAGGAAGTCAGGTGCAGTACCTCCGAGTTCCGCAGCCCCCGGTGGGAACTGGTCGAACCGGTTTGCTCCCCTCTCGTCCTCATCGGAGGAAGAGCATCCCGCGGAACGTCCGAGGCCCAGGTCTCAGGCGCCTAAGCCGAGCGGCCCCAGTCGCCCGGTGCCTCGCACCCGGAAGCCCAGTCGAGCACCATCGGTCCCGCACCCCGGTCCGACTTCCTCAGGGAACACGTCGTCGTCCCCGGAGTCAACTTC